>VDFB02070847.1:0-29813 GCA_007258455.2 Sequoia sempervirens | reverse complement strand
TGGTTAGTTAGAAGAGTGATCCAATGATTGGAAAACATGATGAGAAACAAGTCAAGAGAAGGTCAAGGATGAATTGATTGAAGAGAGGCAAGATTGCTTAGAAAAGCATGGTGAAAGCATAGTAAAGATAGTCATGTGTCCTTTGATTGAAAAAGAGGTTAGAGGAAAGTTAACTACTGATAGCACAGTGATTTGTGAATCTGATGGTACAAGAGAATATTGGGACAGAGAAAGACAAGGCAAAAGACAAAGACAAGTGAAGACAAAAAAAATGAAGGCAGCGGATGGAATGAATCAAGGTAACAAACAAGCGCAAGTGAATGATTTCAAGAGTAAGGCAGGAAGCAGTCCAAAACAGAATTGACAAAGGTATGCAAGTATAAAGAAGCAAGATTGATGCAAATCAGTCCTCAAAGGGACTTGAGGTCTTTTCCGGGCCGGTTGTTTGGTGCAGGAGCACCTAGTGGTGTTATGCCTCCAAGAGGCAATCTTGTAAAAGTTTGAATTTTCATCATGTAAAAGGTCATTTCAAATGTAATTGAATCTCTACTAGGTTTCTAGGAGGTCAAATATGTCAAATTGCAAAAAATGTCTTTTTGTTGCGAAAGATGCAAAATTGCAAAATTGCAAAATTGTAAGAAGATGAAGAGTCAGGAAGATGAGTCATCTTTGTAAAAAGAGTTAGTGGGTCAGTTGTAAATGATGAAGTTATCAAAAAAACAGATGTAAACATCTATTAAGGGCCTTGTGAAGGCGAGCCGAGCATTGAACTTGGTATTTTGAAGAATTTTTGTGAATAAAGCACTCTGTTCTGCAATTTATGTGTTTTCTCTGTTGTTTTCCAGCCTTGTATGCACTGTACAGCATTCTTTAGGCTATAATTTCAATTTGATTTCATAGTGTAAGGTGTTAGCTCCCATTTGAAGAAGATTTGAAGAATTTTCATTTCATTTCAAGGATTTAAGAGAAACTTTACAAAAAACTGTTTGAAACCATCAAATCAAGGGTTTTGAGAGTCTAAGAATGGTTTATCAACCATTCCACCGATTTAGGCTATTTAAATAGGTGGAATGGGTTAGAATAGGTTATGTCTTAATGTGTTTATGATTGCAGACACAGGGGAGGTTCAGATACAAAGATTTTGTTGCTGTCCACACAGAATTTTCTGAGTTTTTGGCATGATAAAGGTGGCTCCAAGATGAAATTAGTTGAAGATGCATTAGAGAAGGTTGGAAGTTGGTTCCTAGAGCTTGTGCAGACCTTATTCAAGGTGTTTGAAGCTGTGGCAAGGTGTTTTACTAAGTCAAAGAGAGGCCTAGAGTGAGGGTCTTGTTATTTGGCACCTTAATGAGTCTTTCAATCCCCAAAGATTGTTGATTCAGAAGTTTTTCAACCTGTCAAAGGTTTTCCCATGGTTACTTGGGGTTAAGGAGTTGATTAGATGGTACTTGTTTTGCAAATAAGGCCTATTTGGGGCTTAGTTGCTGCGGACAGTCAATTTTAAGGTTAATCTTTTCAAAACAACCCCACCTTAATTTCTGATATGTCAAAGTATTCAATAATGGGTCCCTGAAAAGGTATTTTGTCTGTGTAGATTCAATGTGATTTAAGAGATATATCCGATTTAGTGCTTTGGGCACCTACAGGCAATATTGGTCTTTGGGTGCAAGCAATTGAAAAACCTGTAAAAACATTGTTATGAAAGAATGTCATTGCTTTGAACCTGTCTAAAACATGATATCAAAGGTGTTTTGTGAGTTCAATAAGAGTTTTGGATCTGTATTCTATATTCCGTGTTTTTAAGCCTTGTGGAATCAAGTTGCAAATGAAGTAAATTTTGTTGAAAGTTTTAGTGATCTTCTCAAGTTTGTGTTTTGGGTCTTTAGAACCCTTGAAGTCAGTAGATGCTCTGCATCATAGGAGTAAACACAAGCTTTCCTAGTTAAATAAATAACTTAGCTAAGTGTATCATATGTGACTTCCATGTTCAATCGTATCTAGTAAATAATACTTATGATAAACACCCATCTCCTATTATGGAGTAAATACAAACATATTGCATCTCATGTTCAAACATATCCAGTATAATTAAACACCTATGTTGTACCACATGTTCATAGTTAAATACCTATGTTAGGTAATCTCTTTCACATATCTAGTATATTTGAATACTTGTGTCAAGCAATCTCTCTTATCATGGAGTACCTAAAAACAAAACATGAAACAGCTTAAAAAGCTTCAATTCCCTTTTTAAAAGTCACTCTTAATTACTTCTTCTGCTCAAACAGAAAAGACATTTCATGTAGCGTACAAAACACATCAATTCCAAGTAAATAGTAAGAAGAAGAAACCCCATGCCTGTTATAGCTTTTCCCAAATGATGACAGTGCAGCCTTATCCTATAGCTCAATTTAGCTTCTCAAATCAATTCCCACTCCCTCTCTTGTTGAAAGTACTCTCCTCTCAGAAATAGACAATTCTTCCTCACAAAGTCCACTCTTTCCTCACTCAAAAATCAGATATTATAAAATGGTAAAACTCAAATGTATTAACCAGCAAGGGCGTATTACTTTGGTATGATACACCTCTCTCAATGGTAGTAATGATCACACAGAAATGAATGATGGTGGCAGATAATATTCACTCTCAGATTGGCAAGAATGAAACACAGATAATGCACAAGGTAATTTTGAGTATGATGAATGTGATAACGCCCAAGACCATCCATTGCAAGAGAGTCGGGCGGCTATTTATAGAGCAGCCAACCAAAAATCTTCCTACAACCATGGCACATAAATTGACACCACTCCCATTTTGAATTGTTCAACCTGGAGGTGGCACCAACTCAAGGCTACACTCAGCAATAAACATGATGAATCGACTTCCAATTTTTCCATCATCAAAAAGACTATTTCAAAAGCACATGGGGGAATTCGTAATTTTCTGCCAAATCAACACCTTCAAGAAAATGGTAACAGAGGCGGCAAAAAAGTTGTGAGATGGCGAGATTTTCATAATATAAGAAGCCAATTATATTTTATTAACACATACCCAACATCGACTATTTTCTAGGTTGAGTCGATAAAAGTCATTTACTGCGTTGAATTTAATCAACCTCCAGATATCGACTTGGTCAAAGATTTAGACGCATTTCATGGATTAATCCCTGTGTGTTCACTATCCGGTGATGCGCGATTTTCCTCAGAGCCGTATGTGATTTAAAGTTCGAATTCCATCATATTAAACTATATCGGCCTATACACGCCAAAGTTTAAATGTATAAAAAAATATAAATATATATATATATATATATATATATTTAAATACCTTAGTATGAATATATATATATATGTGATAATGATGTCTGCAACTATAATGCATATATATACCATGTCATTGAGCCGTTAGAATGCCTCCAATGTATATATAGCAAATTTGGGAAAACAATAATAATATTAATATCCACATTATACAGGATGTGTGCATATATACATATATATACCTGTATATACCTCTATGAACACGTATGTGTAGGTATACCATATCGATGCATCCATATGAGCATATCCATTTGCCAATGTACGCTTGTATCGATATGTATATACATATGGATACGTGTATATACCATACATATGTATATATGTCCACATCCGATTCACTTACATCCATTTACATTATCATTATATTGATAGGTGTGTACGTGTGGTATCTTTATACATATGCATATACGTGTCGTTAGATCCTCCTGACACACATGTGCATACATATAAACATACTTCCACCTACATCCCACCTATCCATATGATTGTTGTACCCCAAAATTAAAATTTTTCTAACACTTATACATTTTGAAGAAATGAGTAAAAGTCTTGTTAAATCTGTCAAAAAGGTCAAAATTTGGGTGTGCATGTCTTGCATGAGGGGTTAAAATGTAAAATTTCCAATATCTGATGACCTGGGTCAGTTCAGAATGACCTAATCTACAAAACCCAGATCTCAGTTTTTTCATCCCTACGTTTTAGGAAAATTGCTATTTTTAGTAAGTTTTTCTGGGTTTCTCTTCAAACGGATACTGGCAAAACTTTCTAAAAATAGAAAGTTGGTTTGGTAGGGTTCAAACTGATTTTGATTGGCTTAAAATACTTCCTCATCAGGCTGGTGCAGTCAGAATCTCAAAAGGATCAGTTTTGCCCTAGTGGGCCTATTTTGTTTTTTCAGAAGCATATCAGGAGCCTTGAGGTCATCAATGGAGGTCAGTCAGCTGCTAGGCGTCAAATTCAACACTCAAGCATTGAGCAGAAGGTGAGTTGGTGAGCAAGCACGAAGAACGAGGAAAGAAGGTGAAAATTGTGAAAAATATTCTAACATTGCTTGACTTGGGCGCCCCAGGTGAAGAAGGGTACCCATCTTTTTAGGGAATCAAATGTTGAAATTAGGGTTTAAGCTCCTAGTCAAAGTTGTTCAGAATCCTTCCAGCTCTGCAGCGAGTCCGGCAGTCTGGGAGTCATCCAGGATCATCAATCATTAGGGATTTAGCAGGATCAAGCGAGGAGGATCAAGCGAGTCTGAGATAGAAAATTATGAAAATGTCGAAAAGTTTCTAAGTTTGGGAACTTTGAAGCCTGATGAAGAAGGGCACCCGGTATTTATGAGGTGGAAATCAACGGTTAGGGTTTGCTAAAATGCTCAATCTCTCCGAAATTTAAATAGCTTCACAGCGGATATCTTCGTCAGGACATTCGACTGGCCGATTTCCAGCAAATCCAGATCGAGCTCAAGGTATAGAATGAAGGTTCAAATGAGAAGAAGAAAATTAGATAAAATATTCTAAGTCTGGAGCAAATGGGCGCCCCTAGAGGAGAAAGGTGCCCTTGATTTTGAGGGCCTAAACGGATGAATCTGCTAGTGAAGCCTCCAACATGTCTTCTCAAGGATTGATCAGGATTTCAAAAGAGACCATCAACACTTCAATCAGAGTTGGCAGTCATCAGATACAAGAGGCAAAACAGAGGGTAAAACAAGAGCTTAAATGTCAAAGTCAAAAGAAAAGAGTGCGAAATTTATTGAAATGGCTGCTATATGGTGAGAGTTAAAAGGCTGACTTGCCAAGGTGCCCAAGCTTTGATGCCCTAGATTCCTTTTTAATGAAGTTACTCCCGAGAGGAACCCCTTCAAAGATCCTCTCGACTCATATGAGTCCGATACATCGGTCAGGTCGATGCGAATCATCAAAGCTGTAAAATCTTCAAGGCTGAGGGAGGTAAAGGAAGAACCAATCCCGGGAAAAGTGGCTAATACGGACTGGAAATGGAAAGAGCCTGGAAATGGGTTCCCCATGGTTTTGAAGGAGTCAAAGGCAGAGTTTTTGGCTGGAAGAGCGCCTCAGAACAAATGGCTGGGAATCGGTTGGGCAAGCGATGAATCATTTAAGCTCGTTCAACGGGATCAGAAGCCCGAACATCAATCAAAGATCAAACCGGGGGTCAAAATGGAAAAGTTGAAAACTTCTAGGAAAAAATGGTTAAGTCACGAAGAGTTATTTGGCGGAAAGGGCACCAATACCTTGTTGAAATCTTCAAAGTTTTGAGGAAGTTTCAAGGTGCAGAGAGAATGTCCAAGTTCATTGAACAGGCCAATTTTAGGGTTTTTGAAGATTAAAGCAAAATAAAGCAAACCTATTTCAAACCCTAAGTCTATTTAATACACCTCTTCAATGCAATTTTCATCATTATTGCAGGTAACATTCCAAGGAGAAAGTTGGAGCAGCAAGTTTGGAGAAATTTTTCATGATTCAAGAACTCAAGTTTGCTGATTCTTCATCAATTTTTTAAGACCAGCAACATAAGGCCTTGCTTTTTCATCCAGAAGATCAATTTTTTGAAGAAAAAGGCCAAGATATTCAATTTTCAGCCATCTGGGTCTTATCATCTCATTCTTCTGAAGAATTTTTCAAGAGTTCATCAGCACAGCAGCTGAAATGTAGGTGAAAGTCACAAGGTGCATTCAATTTTTTGATCATTTAGGAATTTCTTCAAATCGTTAATAAAGGAGAGAAACCCATATCACTTAGCTTTTCAAGAAAATTTTTCAAATTCCACAGGGTTGGCTGTTTTTCGATCAGCCCCTCGGTGTTTTCAAATCTGATCAAATTTAGTTAAGAACATTTACATTCCTAAACAAAACCCGGTGCCATGCTTTTTTATTGAAAATTTGAAATTAGGGTTTCGCTGCGCTTTTCGATTCTAGGAATTTCAAAATTTTTTGCAAAGGAAATAGGCGGAAAATCTGAGGATTGTCTCACACAAAAGCGAGAATTCGAGGCAAGGCCATATCTCGAGGAAAATTTTGAAAATTTGTCCATTGGACGAAGAAAAATCAGCATTCTAAAAATAGTAAGTTGCTCAAAACATGTCTGAACCTAGGCAAGTTTACAGTCATTCTTCAAGGTTTCTGAAATGGAGTACACTCCCAATATTTTCAAGACTGAATCAGCTCTTTATGGCGATTATATCCAGCAGTTAGGGTGGGACATCACATCAAAGCCAGAGTGTTTGATCTACTTTGGAAGCATAAGCAACACTACCGTGAGAAACTTGGGACGCTGCGGATCCCTGCATGAAGTACGTCTTTGGTATGCGTTTTAGCATCCACGAACACACAAATAAAATGTCCAAAGAGCCTCATCCTCCTCTTGAAAAACCACCCGTATGCTAGATTGCGAAGATCATAGCAATTCCAAGGTTTCTTTTGTCGGGTCTCGACGTGTGGATAAGCTCAATGGGCGTTGTGATTTGCTGGTAATAAACAAGGGGACTTACGTTAAGGAAATCTTCACAAGTTTAGGACTTAGGGAATTTATCATTAAAGGCTCTCTTCAATTGGGACTTCACTTTGGATCTCAAAAAAAATGGCAAAAAGATAAGGGTTCAGGGGGATCTATTCTACGCCTAAGAATTCAAGAGACAATAAAGACTCGATGAAGGGAATAAACCACACTTTGTTTTAAGCCTCTGTTTGAATAACTATCACATAAAATGGGTGCAATGCTGCCGAGGAATTGTGATAATAATTTTCCTAGGCTTCTCGAATGAGGCTGAAGTTAAGCTTCCACAATCCTTCGAGGCTAACTTTCATCGAATGCCGATATCCATTGAAGAAGTATGACGATACTTCACCATTGAATCCAATACGATCAATCTCTCATTCCCACTTAACCAACTTTCAAAGAAAATTCTATTTAATCTAATTCTAACTTTAATCTATGGTGGAAGAAGATATGCAACCTCGCTTACTATTTGACAATAAAAGTTGTTCAAAGAAAATCATGCATAAGAGATTTTATTATTTGAAATAGTCTCAATGCAACAATCTCATATTCTGTCTCCACACTTTACAAAATGAGAAGTGAGCTCAATTTATAGGCTCCCCAATTACAATTCAATGGCCAAGATTGATTTCAAATCAACGACCGAGATTACAAAATAAAACCCTAATTAGGGTTTGTCACTTTCAACCAATGAGAAAATTTCATTTGAGGACACTTGTCCTTTTGCTAAATATAAACCAACAATAAAATAGAAAGTTGTTGTATGTTGATTTGGAAGAATTTGATTGGTTGGAAGATGACGAGGCGCCACCTCAGCGTGCTGGATGCCTTCCCTGGTTGCTTCATTTTTCTTCCACGCGCTTGCCTTAGAATATTTTCCTGCTGATGACTCTGTCCGCTGTGCTTGTTCCTTCCTAGCTTTGATCTTGGATTCCTTTTAAGAGTTTGATTTCTTCTTCTTGCCTATACTGGAATCTTTGAGGTCTGGAAGTCTCCCCTTGGAGCAGGTGTCTGGACTTGAAGTTGGTTGCTTTGAAATTCCTCCTGCTTGAACTAGGTTGATGTTATTCCTTCGGATTTCCTCTTTGAATTCTCCAATTTGTGTCGAGAAATTGTCTAAGTATGGAAATCTATTTGGAACACTCTTATTGTCACCATCTGATTCTGATTGGAAGCTTGTCTTTAATTCTTCAAGAGATGAAATCCTTCCAAGATGTCTGGATATTCTTTCAAGTGTCTTGAATTTGGAGAAGAATGCCTCTGTCCTTTCGCCATGATGGAGGAAATTGGAATTTTCTTTGTGAAGTATTTCCCAGACTTAGCCAAATTTTGGCTATTCAGGTTCATTTTGTAACATCTTCATCTGGACCATTCAACACCATGCTCGAACGAACTTTGCCTGTGGATTTGCCTTCAATTATGAATTTGGCTTGTGCTATGTAGGACAAATTCCATCTCTAGACAAGGATTTTATTCATTTCCTCCTTATTTTCCTCTTCATCCTTCCTGTTTTTTGTCCAACACTTAGTGAATTCTTCTCCCCAAGGTATCAACACTTAGCCAACTTTCTCATCCTCTCCTTGGGCGGACTTCACATGAGATTGGATGTTTTCTCTCTCGGCCTAAGTCAGACTTCAAGCCACTTTGGACAAACATCTCTGGGGATAAGTCGAACTTTCTCTAGTGCTTACCATCTTCTCTCTTAAATTGGGGCAAACTTTCTCAACACTTTGACATTTCTTTTCTTGGTCTAGGTCGGACTTTGCATCATGTTTGCCATTGTACTTGGCAGATCTTATGGATGTCTTTGCATCATGTTTGCCATTGGACTTGGCAGATCTTATGGATGTCTAGACATACTTTCTCCAAGCAAAGTCGGACTTTGTAAGGGTTTGGACATGCTTTGCTTGGGCAAAGTCGTACTTTCACTTGTCTTTGCCATTTTCATCTCCCCTCTAGGCACTTCATGCCTTAGAAATTTTCCATCATGCTTGGGGGCAGATTTTGGACTGTCTTGGACACTTCTCCAGGTGGACTTTGCATGTGCTTTGCCATTTCCTCGGTGGTCTTCATATGAGCTTGGACGTTTTTCTTCAATCAAAGTCGGACTTCATGATGCTCAAGACATTTTCTTATCCAGGTCAAACTTTATTTTGCCTTGAACATGCCTTACAAAGGTTTGGACATGCCATGCTTAGGCAAGGTCGGACTTTCTCATGCTTGTGCCATCCTTTTTCCCTCACTCCATTTGGCTTGAAGCAGACTTGCCACCATTCCATGCCATTGCTTCTTCTTTGAAGATTCGCCTCGTGTTGTCATCCACCTACAAGAAATAAAATAAATAAATTCAGATTTTCTCTCTCCTAAAGATAACTTTTCAGGATAAGCTTTGAAAGCTTTTAATTTTCTCTAAAATGGCTAATTTATTTGATTTTATCTTTATTTTATTTTTTAAATTAAGCCATGGCGAAAATTATTCACCAATCCCAATGTTGGATGAAGATTTTCATTTTCCCTTTCCTGAATTCTAGCTTCAAAGTTGAATTTTTAACACTCTCTCCTGAAGTCACGGTGAACTTTGTGTCGAATTTATCATTTCAAAGCGAATTTCATACTCTCTTTGCAATTTTCATCTTGGCACAGGCATATTTCATATTTAATTCTCCATTTTAATCTCCCGAAGTCGGAATTCTCACTGATTTGCCATACTCTCTCTCTAGAAATCGAACTCTCTAAGACTTGTTTTATTTAATTTATCAAGGCAAACTTTCAAGACTTTTGTCATTTATTTTCTATCCTATCTCCTCTTCATATTACCCTCTTATCATGGCGGACTTTGCAAAGTATTTTCCATTTTTTTTATTTCCTTCCATGATAAACTCTCTTTCTTCTTTGTTATTATTTACCCCTCTCTCTCTAGGCGGACCTCTTAGAGAGTCTTCCAAATGCCCCTTTTAAGCTGGGCGCACTCCCTAAGGCTCTTTTCCATGTGCCTTTTTAAGATTAGCGGACTTTGGAGAGAGTTTCCCAAGTGTCACAAAAGAGGACTTTCATTAACACTTGCCAAGTGACTTTTCAATCCTAGGTGGACTTCTTACTTTATTTCCAAGCACCTCTCCACATGGCGGACTTACCAAAGTATTTGCCAAATGATATTTCAAAGGTGGGTGCACTTTTAACATTTCCTTCCAATGTCTTTGCAAGTTGGCGGACTTTCCAAAGTCATCGCCATTTCATTTTTAAGGTGGGCCCACTTCAAAAACTTTATGTCATGATGTAACTTGACTTTGTCAAATATTTTCCAAGTGTTTTTTAGGCTGGGCGCACTTCAAAAATTTTATGCCAAGTGTCCTCAAAGTGGTCGGACTTTCCAAAGTCTTTGCCAATTGACTTTTGAAGGATGGCGGACTTCACAAGGCTTTTTCCAAATGCTTCCAAGAGATGGCGGACATGGCGTAGTTTCCTAAGTCTTTTCCATTTCACTCTCAAGCTGGGCGGACTTTCCTAAGTCATTGCCAAATGACCTTTAAGATGGGCGTACTTCCCCAAATATTTGCCAAGGCGCTGGGCGGACTTTCCTAAGTCCTTGCCATTCTTCATTTAGGCAGGGCGGACTTTCTTAAGTCCTTGCCATTTCTCTCTTCGTCCCACATTTTAAGCGCTAGCTTTCTCAAGGTTGAACCTCGCGAATTTTCCAGACTTAAGCAGATTTTCATCATGAATTTCATTCTTTTTGGGTGATTTTCTGTAATTTCTACTCAGATCTAACTGATTTTTGGACTGATTTTCCAGAATTTGATGCTTTTCAGTTTGATTTTCCCAGATTTTTGACTGATTTTTCCATGCCTTTTCTGGTTTTTCACTTGATTTTTCAATTTTCTCTTTGATTTTTTCAATGATTTTTTCTTTGATTTTCAAGTGATTTTTTCGATTTTTTGGTTGATTTTTGGATCTAAAGATGGAAAGTTGACTCGTTGACCCGGGGTTGACTTTCTAAAAATAGAAAAAGCAAAATCCCTAAAAAATAGGGAACCCCGTTTGGTCCAAAAATGCCAAAAATGAAAAAACGAAAAAGCAGATTCCCTAAAAAATAGGAAGTGTCAGAATTGCCGTAAAGCATAGCGATCCTCGTTCCTGGGCCTTCTGAGCACTCCTGTGATGTTTAGGCTCTAATTCAAGCATGGATTATTGACTTGGCTCGGATGACTCTCAAAAAGACTAACTTGAAACCCTCAAAATGATGACCTCATTGTAAACTGACAAGTGATAAGCAATTGCAACACCGAGGCAAAAAAGCGAAAACAGGGGGTCCCCATTTGCAATGGGGTGATGTGTGAAAAGGTCACAACACAGCGTTTATTCCTATCTCAGTTCAAAGTCTCGAGTTTATAATCGCTTGCATCAAGCATTACAATCCGGCTACAAGGGAGATCCGGTCCGGTTGATGGCGGATTGATCTGCAGTTTGAAACACGATATGATCGAGAAATGCTTTTTCCATTCCTCCTTGGCGAAAGTGTCACTATCTCAAAGAGGCCGAATGTGAAAGGATATAGAATGCATAAGGAAAAATACAACAAGAAGATTGTAATAAAGTGAATGAAAGAAAAACATAAGACTCTGCCAAGTCACACTTCCATGATGTCAGCAAAGTTTGAAAAGGCAGCCAATGAGGTTGAAGATTTCCTGAGATCTATTGCAGATGGAGAGGATATCTTCGAAAAACGCAACTTTGCTATTGATGGGATAGATGCACCGAACCGGGTCACAGTTTCTTGTCTTTTAGCGGATGTGATTGAGATCTAAAGCTGATTTCTTCTAGAAGCTTTCTTTCCGCTTTCTTTCTATTCTTGGAGCAATTCTTATCCATTCTTCGAAGAAGGGAAAGAAGATAAATTGTAATAGTTGGCAGTCCCTGCTTTTTCTGCTTTCTTAGGTGTTACATGTTATCTTCTTTCTAGATTTACAAATAAAGCTTGCTTGCTGAGCAAGCCCTAGATTGTGAAAACAAGGAGATTTTAGGTATCCCTACTCATCTGCTTGCCTATAAATAAGAGCCTTTGCTCATTAGTTTTATTTAACCATTCTAGTGATAACAAAACGCTCAGCCTAAGTGCCTTCTATTTGTTATTCAGTGTTGTTCAATTGTTTTATGATAGCGAATTGTTGAGTCTCTTTTAGCCAACAAGTAGTTATTGTAATTGCTGTCCTCTTTGTGTAAGAACAAGATTGCAAGCCTCTTTAGCTGCAATTTCCTGTTTCATGCATGTGTTTAGTGTAATCTTTGTTCCAGAAGTTTGAGAAATAAAATTATGAGCCTCCTTTGCCTTGGTGTAACGTCTCAGATTTCTGTTTATTGTGTTATGCTTTTGTGATCTTAATTTCAGCTTACATTGAAGTGTGTAGATCTATGTTGAGAAAGAGTTCTCTTAAGCCTTTGTCAGAGAATCAACCTTGTTCATTTCTAATTCCTCTTGCTCTGCATATTACTTGAGAAATTAGAAACGTCTTTAGCTTAAGTTAGTCGTAGTTAAAATTCTTAATTAGAAAATCTCAGCTGTGGCATTTGTGTTTTATAAACCTTGTGCTCTAGCTGAACCAAAATGATAGGCAAATTAGTTTTAATTTACTTTCTTTCATACCATCAGCAAGAAGGAGCTTCCCCTCCTAATTTGAAGAGCAGTTTATCTGTGCATAGCTGTCCGTTTCAAATATGCATTCCAGAGGTGCGAATTTAAACACCAACAATGATCATAATATCACAATATAGATCTTGGAACCAAATAGATGAACATCACTCGCAAATGCATGCAAAAGTAAACAAGACTCCTAATGCAAACATACAAGCTATGGATGACTTACCTATAACCCACACAAACTGACTTAGTTCACTCAATCTCAGGCGGTGTGTCTATGCTCAGATAGTTTACTTTACCGGTTACTCGACCAAGATCTTCTCCCAAGTGATACTTCCCCTCCCCCTGGAGAAATGGACATTTACTTGCAACCACTAGCACATGCCTTGGCAATCAATTGTTCACAACAATAAGCAGCATATATAAACATCTTCAAAGTTAGAATAACAATAATTCAATAACCATCTATTCATATGTATGCAGTATATCACCATGGATAACATCAACTGAGATAACATCAAATGAAACAACATCAAATGAGATAACATTCATATTGATAACAAGGTACAAGCATCATTAATTCCTCTCCAGAATTTACATTTCATCCACATTTACCCTATGTTGTAATAGTAAATGATAACTTCACAATTTGGGGTTTAACATACTTCCCCCCTTGTGAATCATCGTCCCCAATGATCTATAGTCATTTAACATACAGTTAAAGTTATATAAGGTTTTACTTACCATTCTCGAAATACTTAAGATTTAAAACCTTCATCCTATGTAGCAATCTTCTACTTCTTGGACCTTGCTTTGAGTGTCCTCACTATCGCATAGGGAAAACTTGTATGCGTCAAACATACTCTCCCAAAGAGTTTTATTACACATACACATCCTAGATGCAATAGTAACTATACATAACACCTAAGACATAGTGACAGAATTCATTGGCCCATGAATTTATCCGTACTATAATCCAAATGGAAAAGGAATAACAGTGCATTGTACACTACACCGTGGGTCCAATCCTTCCCCTTTTGTTTTTACACTTTTAGACAACTCATAAACCGAGTCCGTCCATCACTTACACATCCATTTTCCTTACCATAAAGCACTTGTTCTTGATTACTTGTCTATCTCGAGCATAAAATTGCTTCTAGACACCTGTCAAATCCTGATACTGCTTCATACTTAAGCTTTGTATCGACAAAGTTCCATCGATCTCTTCGACCAATTACTCATGTTTGACATTCTATCAAGTCTATGGTTAACCCTATCTCTAAGCCTATTTCAGCTTAATAGAGTTTCCAACCTTTCCTTCCATTCAATCATTCAAACTTCAATGTTAGAAGTTTATAAATCATTCAAGATTTAGTCTACCATTTTCGCATATTTGACTATAATAATATATTGTACATTCGCTCAACTAAATGTTTCATAGTATGATCATGGTTTACACAACCCTATCATTATTTGCTAAAACTGAAATAACCTTCTCAAGATTACTAAGCAACTACTGCCCACAATATATTATTTAGGACCAAAATCCTATAAGTCAAGTTTCCAAATAGCGTTGGTTTCTTTGATGAGTTTGTTTACAAGAACATCATGTCAATTCTACTAACATAGACAGATTGATCTGTCTTGTGTTCTACCACTTTCTTTCTAGAATCTCAAGAGAGTATACATGTCCTACTGATGATGACATCCGGTCTTCATTTCTTGGCATACTAGACAATATCTTGCCACATTTTGTGCAGCCTCTTACTCTATCTTTTCTCAGATTAAAATGGTTTCTCATCCGACAATTCCCTTTGTCGTTCCGATGTCCTAACTTTGACATTAATTCCCTCGTTTCATTACTGAATTCTTCCAAAATTTTGGGTATATAGGTTCTTTTATAATAGACTATTCCTTGACTAAATGAAAACCTATTTTGATCTCATGCTACCTTTTAATTTCCATGTAATAATGGTTATAAGTTTTGCAGAGATAAATCCCATTTATCTTAGGACATCCATACCGTGGATTTCTTTTGTGCTCAGATTATTTTTAAAGATGTAATCCATCTTTTAACTCAATCTAATTTTCCTGATAAAATTGGTACTAATTTTGAGTATTAATCCTCGTTCAATTGTGTTGGTCCCAAGAAGATATCAAATTTACTTGTATACCCAATTTCCAAACATGAACGTTCCTTGTTGGTTCCATTGATTCTCTTAATCATATAGGAGAGTCCCAACTTCAATATATCCTTTTTGAGCACAAGTAACAACTCCGGTGTTCTACTCAGTAAAATTCCCAACATTTCACGCTAAATGAAAATGCTATGATGTTCCGACATAACAATAAATGCTTCCCTTTGAGAGTGTATCATTTTTTACTATAAGAGTCAATCAATGTAGAGTCTTGTCAATACTATGACTTCCTTTTTAGAGTGTAAGGTAGCTTCTTTAACTCACTAGGTATCCCGCCTATGTTTCCATCCATTTAGAATTTCATAAGCTCAAATAATTTACACATTCTCATGGGCGAACCTCAAACTCAATATTCCCTTCCAATTCTTAGGATAGAGTCCTCAATCGTTGACTAGTCCGATCTTATAGGTTTCTCAACCCCTATATGTTTCAATCAAGACCAAATGTACAACTCAATCAAGTAAGTTGTTCCCAACTTAAAAGTGATAATGAGTAGTCTAGTACATAACCCAACTCAATAGGTTAAGTCTTATCCTAAGATCTCTCTCTTTATTCAAATGAACTTCTTGTCCCAATTAGGTTATTCCAAACCTAGGGTTTCATTCAAGTGTAAGGTAGTGATCAAGTGATTAATCAAGTAAAGATAATTGATGCATTTGCATAGCATCATATCCTACCTTATTTTCCATTCCATCTCTATGGCTTATGGCTAAACCTTTTCATCCTTAGGTCTCTTAGCACAGTAAGCTACAATGTCAAGTCGCTTTACGACATGGATATATTTCATAATATGTAGTATTACTACTCATGTATAGAAATAACATCGTTATCTAATTCCCCCATATAAGGTATATAGGAGTGTAGAGACACTTTCTTCCAATCACGAGTGTCTTAGATCTTCCCTTGCCAATCCCATAGGCAATGATCCTTCCTATCATGATCAAATCATCCGCCTATCCTTTTCCAAGGCACCATTGATATTATCGTTTTGATTTTCCAATCAAATAATTATAAGGTATGGGATAATAATAGGTCATAATCCTTGACCTTTCCAATTATCTTTCTCCAAAAATCCCAATACCTTTTTCCTTGTGATTATTAAATGTATGACTTAATTGCGAAGAAGTCAGTAGTTCTTCCAAATTCATAAAAAATTCATGAATGATAAATGATGCAACAAATAGCTTTCCAGAGTATGGCGAATATGTTTTATTGACTTTTTGGACACATACAATGAAGAAATGCGAACACACAATGAAAAAGGCAATAACATTTATTTAGGAAAACCTAGTTATTGCAGCTGCCTAAAGGATAGAAGAAATGATTTGCCCAGCTCCAATATTAACTTCTCCCTCCGCTGAATGTGTGCAAAATGCTCTGTAAGTCAAGGCATCCCAACTGGAGAAGGAAAAGGTGAAAAAGGCAAAGCGATTTGCTCCTTAAGAAAGGTACGACCTTGCAGCTGTATAGTACGGCTTGGCAGCAGCAAGTAAGAAATCCGTACCACCTTGAACAATGTACTGGATCACTGAATAAAGGATAGGTAAGTCGCCTAGTTGCTCAGATGAATAATCTCTGCTAAAACCCTTTCTAAAACTATCTCAATAAGCACAAATGCATCCTCTGAATGAAGTCACCCTGTTGACAATCTTCAACTGGTATTGCACAGTCTCAGTATGCTTGATTCTGAAGAGGGAACGTTCTTCAAAACCTGATGATCTGCAGAAACCCTTGTTTCTCAAACCCCAATGCTCTCAGAGAGAAATAAAAACAAATTAGAATAATCAACATAATGAATTTGATTTGCCTTGGAGAAATATATATCTTCTCTTCATTAAGTCGACCCCCTTCCAAAAAAGCAATTAAATGAGCAATTAAAATATCATTAAATCGCCATTTAATGACTTAGGCATATTAATTAAATAATGGCATCCCTTTTCTTAAATGAGTATTAAAATACTCATTTAATATTAATTTATCCCTTATTATAAAGAATTAATGATACTTTATAATTTGCCATTAAATAATTATGTTTAATTATTTTCATTAAAGTTACTTTATATTATAAAGTCAAATTAATAAACTTTTAATAATGATCAAATGCCTTAATAATTACTGTTTGCTCATCAGATCATCAAACCGGGTCGAAGCTGAGGTGACCAACTGAATCAGGTGCCCTGCCAAAAATAGCAACTCCTGCCTGCCTGACTTACTATAAATAGTAAGTATCTATAAATCACTCTGTAAGTGTCTGCAAAGGCCCAAACCTGAATCAACTGTTGGAGTGATGTTCCCAAACACTGGATAACTGCCTCAAGTGATCCTCTAAACACATTTGCCAGCCTACGAGGATCTGAATGATAGGCTAACCTCTGAAATAACTATACTGCCTAGGAAGGAGACATTACAAATTGTTCAACCTGGAGGTGGTACCAACTCAAGGCTGCACTCAGCAATAAACATGATGAATCGACTTCCAATTTTGCCAGCATCAAGAAGACTATTTCAAAAGCACATGGGGGAATTCGTAATTTTCTGCCAAATAAACACCTACAAGAAAATGGTAACAGAGGTGGTGCCAAACTTGTGAAATGGCGGGATATTCATAATCTGAGAAGAAGTCAATCATATTTTATTAACACATACCCAGCATCGACTATTTTCTGGGTTGAGTCGATAAAAGTCATTTACTGCGTTGAATTTAGTCAAGCTCCAGCTATCGACTTGGTCAAAGATTTAGAAGCATTTCATGGATTAATCCCTACATGTTCACTAGCCCATGATGCGCGATTTTCCACAGAGTCGTATGTGACTTAAAGTTTGAATTCCATCATATTAAACTATATCGGCCTATACATGCCAAAGTTTAAATGATAATATTAAATCGACTCTTTTAAGCAATTAACAACTAGTTCGATTTCCAAAGTTGAGAATAATATGTAATCTATATTTTATATATATATATATGTGTGTGTGTGTGTGTGTGTGTGTGTATTAATATAACTTTAATATATATATAATATTTAAATATATAATATACATATATATATATGTGTGTGTGTGTGTATTAATATAACTTTAATATATATATAATATTTAATATATATCTACATATATATATGTGTGTGTGTGTGTGTATTAATATAACTTTAATATATATATATATATAATATTTAAATATATAATATACATATATATATATGTGTATATTGTGTGTGATATTGTGTATTAATATACTTTAATATATATATAATATTTAATATATATCTACATATATATATATATATATATATATATATATATATATATAATTGAGCTATCATATCGATATATATATATATGTAAATTAGGAAGGCAATAATAATAATAATATTAATATCCCATTATCTGAGTTGTGCATATATACTTATATATACCTATATATATCTCTATGTACTGCGTATGTGTAGGTATACCATGTCGTGCATCGTATGAAGCATATCCATTTTCCAACACTCATGTCGATATGTATATACATATGGATCGTGTATACTACCATACATATGTATATATGTCCACATCCAATTCACTTACATCCATTTCGTTACCATTATATTGATAGGTGTGTGCGTTAGTGGTATCTTTTATGCATATGCATATGCGTGTGGTTAGATCCTCGACATGTGCATACATATAAATATACTTCCACCTACATCCCACCTATCCATATGATCGTAATATCACAAGACAGCAGGGTCTGGAACCAAATAGATGAACATCACTCGCAAATGCATGTAGAAGTAAACAAGACTCCTAATGCAAACATACAAGCTATGGATGACTTACCTATAACCTGCTGACTTAGTTCACTCAATCTAAGGTGGTGTGTGTATGCTCAGAATAGTTTACTTTTCGTTTTAGGCCAAGATCTTCTCCCGAGTGATACTTCCCCTCCCCCTGGAGAAATGGACATTTACCTGCATCCACTAGCACATGCCTTGGCAATCAATTGTTCACAACAATAAGCAACATATATAAACATCTTCAAAGTTAGAATAATAATAATTCAATAACCATCTATTCATATTTATGCAGTATATCACCATGGATAACATCAACTGAGATAACATCAAATGAAACAACATCAAATGAGATAACATTCATATTGATAACAAGGTACAAGCATCATTAATTCATCTCCAGAATTTACATTTCATCCACATTTACCCTATGTTGTAATAGTAAATGGTAACTTCACAATTTGGGGTGTAACAAGTATTTTGTGGTTTGGCGTTGTGGTCGGAGGAGTTGACTATTCCCCTTGGGTGAAGAGCACTTGTGTGCTTCTTGTTTTCAAATTATACAGGCATTCCTTGATGGAATGTCCCATTACTTGGGACATTCCAAAAGAGCTTCTTCAAACAATTTCTTTCTATGCGACCTCCTTTGGAATCGGCACACCACAATTCCTTGCTTTCCCTTGTACTCTCGGTTTTCAGCTCCATCATTCTCATCATATCCTTCCTCGAGGTTTGGAAAGTCTTTGATTCACCACCGTTGCTATCGTCTATGTCATCATCATCATCATCCACCCTCCTCTTTCCTCAAGAAGATGTTTTATCTTTGCTTTCTATTTCCATCGCCCAATTGTAGGCATTGTCATGCGATGTAGGTACGACCTTCAACTTCTTCCTCAGCGAAGGGATCAATCCTTCAATGAACCATCTCTTTTTCAATCAGTTGGTTTTCTGGATTTCCAACTTGACTAATAGTTCTTTGAGTCAACGATTGTAGGCTCATATGTTTTCATGCTTTCCTTGTTTTGTGTTGTATATCTCTGCTACGATTTCGTCGTCATCTCTCAGGAGTTTGAATACTTCCTAGAACACTCTTCTCAATGCTTCCCTTGTGTTCTTATGAGCCACTTCCAATTCGGTATACCAATCAATGGCTATTCCTCTAAGGGTTGTTGGAAATACCCTTCAATGGCTATTCCTCTAAGGGTTGCTAGAAATACCATCAACCAATATGTCCTGTCGTCCTGACCATTCGCTACCCAAATTGTCTCACAAGTTTTGCAATGCCTTATAGGGTCCTCTGACCCATTCACAATGAACTTTGACATTTTTTTCCACTCCACATTCGAACTTGCTAGGGGAGTCACCATCTTACCTCTCTATTGCACCTTTTGTGACAATAACCTGTTTGGAGAATGTTGATTCATACATTCTAGTGCGTTCCTTGCACTCTCGGACACACCACAATCCTCTACTCGTCCCTCTTCAACATGCATCACCCTCAAGTTGCCTTCAAGGTCCCTTCGATGCTCCCTTTGTCCTGGTGTTTTCGGCTCCAATCTTCCAATGTTCACTTCTCTCGTCAATGTCCAGTTTTCAATATGGTGTATGGTCTTTGTCAACACGTCGATAGGTTTTGTTTGGCCCTTCCCTCCAACCGGTTTTCTTGGTACAGATTATTCTTGGTCAATCGGGTTGGCGGTTCCCTCCTTGCCTTCCCCTTCGCTCAACGATGAACCTTCTTTTTCACTCAGCGATGCTTCTTCATCTGTCGGTGATGGCGTATACGGTTCTCTAGCAGTGTTCTCTTCTTCACTTTCCTCTTCGTTTGACACTAATGGTATAGACGGTTCTCTGTTTTGGTTGGCGTGATCGGTGTATGTTTCGTTGGGAGTTGGTAAATGTCAAGCTATCTCTACCCACTCTCCATTCATACATTCTCTTGTCCTAACGATTCTCTTTCTCTCTCGACTATGTCTTCTTCTCACACTTCAGCTTTTGCTACTGGGTGGGCTCGAGCTTTCCCTCAGAAACCCTTCACCTTCTTCAACTTCACCCCTTAATTGTCGTCATAGTTCTCTTTGTTCTTTTATTCTCAAGGATCTTATTTTCTGGTCGATTGATTCTTGACCAATTTTTATTAATTTTCTGGTTTTATTTAAGGTTAAGGGCATTTATTCCTTGATGTATCTCATCGGTCAATGTCATGCTCTTCTTCTTCCCTTTTGTTTCTTTCTCCGTACCATTGCAATATCTATTGCCTTCGTTGTTCCTTGTCTTTCTCAGCCCGAAGATCTTGCACTATGATGTAGCGATGTGCAATCAATCTCAACAGTCTATCAAGAAGACGATCAACCTCTGGGTTGACAGTTAGATTGTCCTAGATGACAGCTTGACGAACCTCTCTCTTGACAGCTTCCCTCCATACATGTTCCTTTAGCAAAATGTCCCACAGATTTATCAAGTCTTTTGTCAACGCATCCTCTCTTTCTTCATTTTCTTGCACAATTCTTCGATTGGCTATCCCATTACACCATCGTGATTCTCATCTATGTGTTGTGTATCACCAGGGTTCGTATCAGCAACGGCACCAAATGTTTACTCACAAATGTTACTTCACCGATTAACACAAAGTAAACGGAAATATATAACAGCAGTAATAAAACATATCAATTACTCAAACAATGCACAAAATATATGTATAGTATTCTTCATTCATCAGATAGGCCAATAAGTACAAAATATAGAATGTGTGTGGTCCCCAACTACAAATGCAAACATACAATATATAGCCAGCCGACATTGATTAAGGACACCAACCGTCGACAACTACCAAGTACAACCAACCAACGGTCGGGGACTTAATTACATTTTAACACAATTATTTATTTCTATCTTGCCGACTACATCAAGTTTGAGCCAAAATTTTGGGCTGCCAAGTTCGAGTCTTCAAACTATGGTGTGGACTGCTCCCAAGATGTAGAATCCGCATATGGAAAGTACTATTGTACTCGTCTTGGCGATCTAAGAACTTTCAATCTGTGGTCCTACCTTTGAGATCAAAAAGATAGGTCTAGATTGTTTTCAAGCATTTTGTTTACATGCAAAACCCCCAAAAGATAAATTGTATAGTGTGTATAAGTAACAATCTAGTTTATTTGTTTTATATTTGAGGAGAAGATTAGATCAAGGCAGTTCCCCTACAAATTTGAAGAGAGGATTTCCTCCCTACAAATTTGAAGATAGGATTTCCTCACATTGTTCTAGTTTGAGTTGTCTTGAAAATGACAAATTAAAACGTTAACAAGAATGAAATGTTATTCTTGAATTGAATACTTATCTTAGAGTTGTGCAAAGGTAATTGTAGTGTCTCATGCTAATGCATAGGCCATAGAGGAGCTAAGTCAAGAAGTCAAGCCTGCTCTATACCCTTATAGTTTTGATGTGTCATAGCATGGCAGGGCACACGGCTATACAACATTACCTATGTCACCATATGATCAAGTGACTTTGTGAATCAATCTACA
This sequence comes from Sequoia sempervirens, assembly GCA_007258455.2. Lineage (NCBI taxonomy): Eukaryota > Viridiplantae > Streptophyta > Pinopsida > Cupressales > Cupressaceae > Sequoia > Sequoia sempervirens. The sequence continues at coordinate 7,851 of VDFB02070847.1, read as the reverse complement.
TTTGGTGCAACAAAGTAAGGTTGTGTGACACCAATGTGCTAGTTGTTGAAAGTAACCTCATTCTGACAAATTAGGATAGCAATAAGGAAGCCCTGTTATTCTTGAGAATGTATTGCACAAACTCTTGGGTCATAGTGCATTAGCAAATTTAGATTTTGTCGCAACCCAAATGGTGGCATGGTTGACAGGATCTATATCACTCGGCCTAGCATCACTAGCTCTATGGTGTTCTACACTCATATCTCAAATAGGTCCTCCATATTGTTGCAGCCATAGTAGCATTACTTGAGATCAGAATTGAATTGGCAAATCAAAAGTATAATCATAATTCAATTTCTTGGGAATTAATCAGTAAAAACTTGAGAAATTTAAAAATTCATAAAAACTGGGTAAAAACATTTTTTATTTCTAGCCAAACAAAGGAAACATCATTTTCCCATCTGTTGCAGTCCCAGCAATTTTTATCTTTTGTTTGTTAAAACCAGAATGAGAGTCTGCAGGTGGCAGCCCCTAGCAAGGTCAAGGGGCAGCACCCCTCACAGGATTTGGGAATAGTACCCAAATAATGTGCTCCCTTTGGCAATATGGGGCAGGGTCGAGGGGCCCCCACCACCAAGCCCAAATCAATGCCTTTGAGCCCATACAGACTTGCATGGCACATGCCAATTTTAATAATTTTATCACTTTTATTCAAGATTCAAATCCTTAAGAAAATGCAGACATCAAGGCAATAAAGCAGTATTAATCCCTCACTGAATGAGAATGAAACAGATATTACTTGAAGAAAGAGTACCCCTCAAGTGTCCTAAATAATTCAACATTTGGTTACTTTGGTAAAATCCAAATCTGGTCACTTGTTTTTTGGGGGGGATTTCTCTGGGAATATTGGCCAGCTAAGTCTGACCATTAGGACTCACAATTCCTGACAAGTCTGCAAAACTCAGCAAGTTTGTCAGAAACTCGCTGAGATTCATAAGCAAGTCTGCAGGCCTCATTTGGTGTATGTCTCCTCTGGATTCAGCGAGTCCTATAATTATGGTATATGGTGGATCTAGTGACATTCTTGGCATGGAGATTCACTCACCTCATTTGGCCTGCCCCACCTTAGAACTCAGCAAGCCCTGTAACTACTATGGTACCAAGAAATTTTGATGCTAAGTATCATATGACAAGTCCCATTCTTGGGACAGCACCCAACTTTTCTTCCTATCAAAGTAGAATATCTACAAGGCCACAGCTCTATATGGTACCCACCCATTTATCTGACTTTTTATGTGTCAAGTCTTGTCATATTGACGGCTACAAGTTGCAGTCAACATAAAGAGTTTAAGATCTACAAAGAGATCTATGAGGTTAAGACGTGTATGTACCTGTATCTGTCCTCCTTGGCCGCTGACCATATCAATCATTTTTATGTAAGAGCCCTCTTCAACTGGTTCATAGACCTGATATTCAGAGGGAAAGTAGATTTTGGAATACTTTTTTGAGAATTTTGGCAGGTGCTAGCACCATATAGACATTAAGACTTGCAAAAAAATTCTGAATTAAAATGTTAAGAAGTAAACCTTCTCATAATTAGTTAGCCGGGTTTTAAAGTCTTGTACACCTGCTTCAAAGTCTGTCCTGCAAGGAATGCCTTACCAAATTTCAAAATTTATGGTAATCCAATGACAATGGTAGAAGATGTACACAGTAGATTTAAATGCAGCATACCTCACTGTAAGGCTCTAGGAAACAGCCAAAAAAATGGGATTCCAACTTACACATCTGAATAGTCAGGGCTTTGTTGGATTTTAAGAAGAATGTTACGCTCAAGAATAGCTTCATCATTACAGATTGTCTCCAAAAATATTATCTGGAACATCCACATGTAAAAGGATGATTTTATCATTGCCAACATTTATTGCCCACTAAAATACCTGAATCAAAGCCATTCACAAAAAGATAACACCAAGAAGAAATACTTGCACAATTCACCCCATACAATTCAAATCTTACCAGAATACACAAATAATTATGATCATTTCACCCAACATAATAAATGATGTGAGTTTAATGTTGTGGTCAGGTTATGCATGTAGGAAGCACTCGTAAAGCCTAGTTAGAATAAAGAATTGCATCCTGAAATACATCAAAAATGAAATTAACCTATCAAATTGACAGTCTCATATTCTGGTGTTCAAAATATTTATGCTAGCATGAATAGGTGAAAAATGTTGGATTTGGTTAGAGTTAACAATGAACAATACCCACATTCAAGTACTCAATACAATTTTTTAACATTATTGATAAGACAGATGTATTCATAGAGTCTTTGATGGGCTGTTGCGCTCCTACTTTATAGGATGCACATTTCAACAAACCCCATATTTAAGCTTCATCTCCCATAAATTTGTCCTCCCATTCTATCTACGTCCAACCATTTCATAGGATATTCTAACAATTAACAATGACTAACAAATAGGATTAAATAATTATTATTAATTAATTCAATCTCACAACTCAAGTAATTATTTAATTAATTGAACCAACATAATAATTCCTAACAAAAAATATGCCACTATCAGATTCCCATAGAAAGGTGAAACAGTAACCTAATAGGCTTTATTAACCACCGAGGCTGTGAAGCCATGGTCTTAAACAATAAGGCTTAACTTAAAAACCGCTCCCTCACCAGTCATTATAAAAAGGTCAAAAACTCTCTCTCTCTCTCTCTCTCTCTCTCTCTCTCTCTCTCTGATATGTATATATATATATCCAAACTGGATGAGTACTTGCCAACTTGCAAGCCGAGTCAGGTCTTAAAACAGCTCCCTCACCAGTCATTATAAAAAGGTCAAAACTCTCTCTCTCTCTCTCTCTCTGATATATATATATATATATATATATATATATATCAAACTGGATGAGTACTTGCCAACTTGCAAGCCGAGTCAGGTCTTAAAACGCTCCCTCACAGTCATTATAAAAGGTCAAAACTCTCTCTCTCTCTCTCTCTCTCTCTCTCTCTCTGATATGTATATATATATATCCAAACTGGATGAGTACTTGCCAACTTGCAAGCCGAGTCAGGTTAGACAAGTCTGCAGTCTTGCCTCAAAACCATAAGTTTAAAAGTCTTGTCACATGTCTTGCAGAAATTCAGGAGTCCCAACAATCTAATTCACAAGTCTGTCAAAATAAAAAATTAAGAAAAAAAATAGAAACATGAAAAAACAATCGGTTAGAAAAACAAACGACATTGGTGACTTAGGTCTTTAACTCATTCATAATTTGTATGCACTCTCACTCTCACTCTCATTGAAAGACAAACTTACTCATTCAGGAGGGATGATTTCTGACTTTGGTAGGAAGGAGATAAATCCTATTTTCTTAGCGGATGGGCTAGCCAAGTGAGCTTTTGACAACTACAACCTTATTCATTATGGTTAGCCCCCTCAATGGTGGTCAACCAAGCTTCAAGAGGATCTGAGAAAGATTCTGGATTCTGATTTGTCCCAATGATTTCTAGTATGTATAATTTTCTCTATATTGCTTAGGCTTGGACTAATAGCTTTCAGTCCTGGCACAATTGAATATGTACACTTCGATTTCTATCTAATATGATGAGGTTCTTTTTTACCAAACAAAAAAACATGGGAAGGGTGGATGCAGAAAAAATAAGCAATTAGTGAAAGACAAATGAAGTGGACCTAAAAACAAGAGTGGTCGCTAGTAAGGTCCCTAAGTGAAAATGTAAAAGATTGAAAAATAAACTAGACTAGAATTCTTACAAAATTGTACCAGAAAATGTCAATTTGCTAGACATAATATGATAAAAACAATTATTGTAAAAAATTAATCATTCCTAACATATTTTAGCATAGTTGCCGCAAGACTGGTACTGGTATTGGTACGGGAGACTGGTACCGGTACCGGTACGGCTTTTTTTTGAAAATAGGAGACGGGGGTACTTGGAGACGCCATTTTTTTAATATAAATAAAAATTAAAAAAATTAAAAATTAATAATTTATAGAAAATATGATGACATTGAACTTTCAAAACAAGAGCAGTAGTAAAGTTTAACAATGAACATTAACTTCAAATACACAAATGTCATTGCGTCAAAGAGTCAAAGAGTTCATACTTCATATTTCATAATCATAGTTCACATTTTAGGCTCTTTTTTTTGCGGGAGACGTCATTTTTTGCAACAGGAGACTCCAGGGTACTCCGGAAACTCCGGCAGAAGTCTCCAAGCGGTAGGAGGCGTCTCTAGAGACGTCTTCGGTCCCGGAGACGCGTCTCCATCTCCGAGACGCGTCTCGGAGGGGGGGAGACGCGTCTCCCAGTAACTATGTATTTTAGCATGCTCCTAAAATGGTTGGTGAAGACTTATATACCAAATATTATTAAATATTAAATGTAATATTAATGGTCATCTTAGCTTTATTTAGTCTTTAGTTAGTCATAAGTTAACTTGTAGTTAACTTAGTCTTTATCTTTAGTTTGTTTTTGTTAACTGTTTGTTTATTGTCCATTTAACGTTTAGTTAACTCTTTCAGTTAACTACTTCTACTCCCTAATTTGTAGGGTTTGTTAATTCTATAAGAGCAAGGCTCTTCTGTTAATAAAGTTATATCATTATTTACTAAATCAACATGGTATTAGAGCACAGGCTTGAACCTAGGTAGTATTAGCAGATTTTTTTCGAAGAATCTTTTGAAGAAATTTTTTAGAAATTTTTTTGAAAGAATTAGGAAAAATTTGAGATTTTTTTTTTGAGCAAAGTTCGTAGAGGTTCAATGGAAAGAATTACAACACGTGGAAGCAGAGGATGCTTACCATCTTTGAGTACCGATGTCTGGATGCACTTGTTCTAGGTACAGAAGTTTGTCCCACTGTTGTTGGGAAGGATCAAGACAAGTATGATGGAGAAAATAGGGAGGCAGTTATGCTTCTAAAATTATCTATCACCAATGAGATGTTACAAGAAATACCATTTGGTAAATCTGTTATGGAGATCTAGAAGCATTTGAAAGATCTTCATGAGACCTCGGACAAGGGTAGGGCTTTCTTTTTGAAGAATATGCTTTTCTTTATTATGAAGGATGCCCAAGTGTCTTTACAGGAGCACTTGATGAAAATCAAAAATATTCACGATCAATTGGAGGCCATTGGTCGTAAGATGGAAGAGGAGGATGTGGTGGTTATCACTTTGAAGAGTCTGCCACGTTCCTACGAGCATTTCATCAAAATGCTCACATTACATCCACCAATGTTGACTTGAAGTTTGATGAGTTGTGCAACAAGCTTTTGCAGCTGGATAGGTGGAGGAAGCAGTTTCGAAGCAGCAATGAGTCTCCTAGTGTTGAACAAGCATTTACTGCCAAGGACGTTGGCAAAGGCAAGTCCACTCAGCAGAAAGGACGAGGCAATTCGGAGGAGGGCTCCAAGAAGTCTTTTACTTGCCATTACTGTGGGAAGATTGGTCATATACGGAGGTATTGCGGAAAACGGTTGGCTAATGAGAAGTCCAACCAGGAAGCATCTCAACAAAGTGCTCACGTAGCGGAGCAAACTGAACAGAAGGAGTCTGCACACTATGCATTTTGATGACCAATACAATATGGGTAGACTTAGTTTTTGTTTGTACGATGACCATTAAGAGAGGGTATTAAATATTAAATGTAATATTAATGGTCATGTTAGCTTTATTTAGTCTTTAGTTAGTCATAAGTTAACTTGTAGTTAACTTACTTAGTCTTTAGCTTTAGTTTGTTTCTGTTAACTATTTGTTTATTGTCCATTTAACGTTTAGTTAACTACTTCTACTCCCTAATTTGTAGGGTTTGTTAATTCTATAAGAGCAAGGCTCTTCTGTTAATAAAGTTATCTCATTATTTACTAAATCAACAAATATAACTAATCACTACAGTTAATTCATTTCTCCAAACTTCTTGTTAGATAAGGCCTCCTGTTTGCTGCAATCAGCTGTTATACTTATGTTATTGACATATAACATCATATTCAAAGCTATTAACAAGTTCTCTACTGTTTCTGGAAATACCTTGCACCTTCTTTCTGCCATTTTCATGAGCATGTTGCGGCGCTGTCTGGTGCTATTTGTTGCATCAAAGATGCCCACCTATGAACAAAAATAACAGGGATGAACTTTCAAACCACAGATATAAAGATCATTCGTGATGACTTTTTACAGTATTGTAACACAGATACCTGACCACCTTCTTGCATCCAGGCAATCATATCTTCCATTGCTAATGCTGCCACCTGATATATAATGCTAAGAATGGTAAGTTCAGCCACAGTCTTCTCTAGTCAGTAGTTGGTAATATAAATTGTGTTTTCTTGAGTTGACGTTGCAAAATCAGCTCTTCTCATGACATATATTTCAAAATAGATAATAGTTCACTTAAATTGTCCTAGTGACGAATATACAATTTAAGACAACAATTAGTAATAGAACAGAAAGAAGGCTTAACTTCCATTACAAGAACCAAAAAATGAAAATAAGAAAACATAATAAGTACCTCATTTCGTGCATCCACACCTTCTTGGTTGTCGGGCCGAAAAAATTCTGCAGACTAGAGTTTATAAACCAAACTAGTGAGAATCCTATCACAGAGTTTCAAAAAGGAAAAAAATAGATTGAAATAAACTTATATTTATAAAGGATTACCATCTGTACATAGCTTCCAGGTCAAATTCGGATCATTATCAATGAAATGGAGCATATAACATCAATAAAGCAGATTGAAAGTGATTTTTTTTTCATAAAAGATTATTGTCTGTTGGCAGCTTCCATGTCAAATTTAAATAATGAAAAATAAAAGGACCGTATAACATATGACAATGTATTCCTTAAAATGAGTGTCTCAACTATTTAAATTTTATATACAATATGATAAAAGCGGATCCCTAATAGATTTTATTAAATTTTAGCAGATCAAATTGTGAATAGTATTAAGCACAATTTGCAAGGTCTCTTTATCCTATTCAAACTCGTAACCTCTAAGCCTTTTATAACTAGAAAACTCCAGGTTAATTAATGTAATTACAAACTTTGCATACAATTTTTCATACAAAAGAGGTGAAAAACTTACAAATTTATCAGGATATAACTAATCACTAAAAGAGCTTGGTTACTATCAATTTCCACTTCAACATTCTGGGGTGGCATAGATAAGAATAATTTTATTCATACAAGGCAAATGTATAACAGGGTAGACCAATGAACGTTTCCACATGCAAATGTTATTCAAATTAAAGAGTTGTAATTTTTTCTCTTGTAGTTATTTTCTCTCAATGTATAAGGTAGGGATTTTCAATGATAGTAACATCATTGTATACTGATTTATGCTTTGTCCATGCTTGTAGAACTGTAAATCAAATACTGTCAGTGGTTGTTTGAAACAAAGTAACAAATCAGCATAAAGAGAGATTATAATGAATATAAGGTGCATAGATATTTTAACAAAAGAATTGTTTGATAGGAGTGGATAAATTACCTGATTTAATCCAAGTTTAAGGCGACGATACTGTCAAAAAAAATTACAGAAACAGATGAGCAGTATCATCCAAATACCAAATAGTGGACAGTAATTAAATTTTCCAAAAACAACAATGAATTGCATCAAAATGAAGCCAGCACATTTTATATTAAATTAATATATATGTACCTTTCCAACATTGAAGTGCTTTGTCTCATGGCCTAGCCATCGAAGGTATCTGGTAAGCTTTGCTGCAGTGAATGTCTTTCCTCGTGCAGGTAGGCCAACCTAGAGCAATAAACATGTGTGCCAAAAATGATGTTTACAAACTTCATAGATATAGATATAGCAAAATCATTA
>VDFB02070846.1:0-11808 GCA_007258455.2 Sequoia sempervirens | reverse complement strand
ATTAAAGAACTACAAGGGGGAACAACCACAAAGAAATATACTCTAGAGGACATTTGTCCTTATCCTTTTGATTGAAGTCTTAACATGATTCCTTTTCCCAAGCATTGTGAAATGCCAAAATTTGATCACTATAATGGGAAATCGGATCCAATCGATCATGTTAGAGACTTCTGAAACATGACATTGGAATTCTCTCATGAAGACACTTACTTGATGCGATTGTTTCCTAGGAGCCTTGGAGTTCACTCTATGGAATGGCTATCTAAGATTACACCTCCCATCAGGACATTTGAAGAATTAATCAACTTATTCATATCACAATATGCCTACAACATACAACACCAGATCACCATGATAGATCTTTGCAAAGTTGCACAAAAACTTGGCGAATCTTTCATTACGTTTCTTCAGAGATGGAGAAGAATGTTCGCCAGATATCCATGTCATGTTCCTGAAAAGGAAAAGATGGTTACCTTCATTAACAGTTTAAATTCATAAATGAGCTATCATTTGAACTTGCATTGTCCTCCTTCTTTTGAGAAAATGATTGAAGATGCCATAACCATTGAAAATGCTTTGGTCAAAAGAGGAATAATAAAACATGACAAAGACAATCCTAGCTCATCCAACCATCACAATAATTAGGACAAGTCCAAATTCTGAACTTGCAACAAAAATATGGTGAATGATGGTATTGTTGATGCAAATCATGCCTCAACCAAGCCATTTGTCCTTAGTACTCCAAAAATTCGCAACAACAATGTCAACTCGATTGCAAATCACGGAAATAATCCTCCTCCTCTGAGGAACAATATAAATCAACACTCTACTCCCAATCAAGGGACTTCCAACAACCAAGATTACCGAGGAACCAATAACAATCACCATTCCTTAGGGAACACCTCGAATACAAATCCACAAAGATTTTCAATCTTCTCTAATAGAAGAACTTTCACTTCATTGGGTCAATCTTTAGAATCCGCATTCAAAGAGTTGATGGCCAAAAATGTCATTACTTTTCCGCCTCAATGAAACTATGAACCTAGTGTAAAGCCTCCATCATGGAATGAGGCATACTATTGTGATTATCATTGGTGCAAAGGTCATCGCACAAATAATTGCCAAGCCTTGAAGAATACCATTCAAGACTTAATCGACAATGACATCATTACAATAGAAGGACATCAACAATCCAACGCAAACCACCAAGCATTTCGCAACCCTTTTCCCAACTATCAAAAGGGTGAGTCTTCTGAAAAAAATGTGAATCATATCAATGATGATCATATAATCAATCATCTCTACACAGATGACGAGCGGGTAAATGTCATTAAAGTCAACAAGAAGGTGGAATATAAAGAAGTCAATGCAACAAGAGTGCAAGCTAAAGTTGTCTTAAAGGGTGCCTCTTCAAAATCCACTGAACCTCCACCTCAACATCAATATGATTTGGTCAATCAACTTTGGAAAACCCCTGCTCAAATTTCTATTCTGGAACTATTGAAGATTTCCCTAGCCCATAAGGAAATTCTCGAAAAAGCCCTCATTGAAACTAATGTATCCACTGACCTGGATGTGAACTAATTTCAAGCCATGGTAGGACACTTGTCCTCACCCACTTGCCTTTCATTCTCTGAAAAAGATGACATTTCCATAACTCATCCCCATAATTCATCATTGTACTTAGAAGTCATGGTTCACAAGTTTCGTATTAGATGAGTTCTAATAGATGGAGGTGCTAGTTTGAACATCTGTACCATGAAGTTGGTTAAGGCTTTAGGATTTTCTGAGGACTCCATTGATTTCAGAAGAAAGATTACCATAAAAGCTTATGATGATGAAGAAAGAGCATCCAAGGGTCTAATCATGCTGCCAATCAGAGTGGGCCCTGCAATAAAGAATACTTTTTGTCAAGTACTGGACCGTGATCTTGCATACAACATCTTGTTGGGTCGTCCTTGGATCCATGAAATGCAAGCTGTCCCATCAACCTATCATCAATGTCTAAAGTTTCCTTATGATGGACAGGAAATCATGATACCAGCTGATAATTCCAATATTCAAACTTGTGCCAACATAAAAGCCAGTCAAGATACTTTGGTCCCTAACAATCAAGAAGCTCATGCTAGGACTTCTCTAAAGATTGACACACAAATCAATCAATTGACCAATAGTTTTGACAAAAAAATGAAATTCAAGGATCATGGAGTTGGAGAATACTCTCTTTGTCTTGCCAATTTACCTACATCACCTTGATCACATGGACAACCGTCTATCAGGGAACATCAAATATCAGCAGCATCAACATCAAAGCAACCACCAATAGAGCCAATCACAAAATTTAATGGACAATTCATCAAAGAAAAATTCCCCATGGAAAATCCCGAGGATACAGAAATTCTAAATTGGCTCTATAAAGATGAAGATGAAGCAATCTTTAATGTCAAATTACCCACAGACAAATATGGAAAAGGGTATTCAATCATGCAGAAGATGGGCTATGATAAAGGTCCTATCGGAAAAAGGAAGGAAGGAGTAGTTGAACCTATTCACCTCCGCGGACTTGCTACAAAAGAGAAAACTGGATTGGGTTATGATACTCACTCCAAAGAAAGCACATCCAAACAACTACATGGCACTGTCTTCGCATTGCAAGAAGGCTCAGATTCATGAGAAGCATGTTTGACAATAGTTCAGAACTTCTTGGATAACAATTCTAACACAGACTCTACTGAATATGAATGGGACACCATTTACAATAATGAGTTCTGGAGGGACAAAGAGGTTGATGTAATACACCAGTACACCCCAACTCTAATTGAAGGTCAAGGTTCAGGGACCCAAACACACGAACTCGAACTACAAAGTCACCATGATTCTAGTGATGCTGAGTCAGATCTAAACGAACAAGACTATCATGAGGACAGTATCATCATTGACCCACCTCATACCTCGGATCCTACGGACCACTCTGTTATGACTATAACTATAGCCGATTTCACACAACCTGATGATCCGCTATCTTTAATTTATCCTAATCTCATTGATTGGGATTCAACCAAACCTATCTATATACCTATGTTTCCAAGTGACGAAGCTATCATAAACTTCCTTTCTACAGAGGATATAAATGATTGTTCCACCAGCGATTTTTGACATAGAGTTTTTGATCAGGAGAGTGTCAAGCCTCCTAGCTGCAAAAGTAAAAACAAAAAAGAAAGATCTAATGGTGAAAACCAAAATCTGGCAGTATTAGATCAAACAAAAGATAAAATAAAGAGTGTATTAGATGGTGAAAACCTCTTTGAGGCACCAGACGATGGGAATCTTGACACTCTCCTGGAGCACTACCATGATCGATCGCCTATTTTGATTGAGCCTACAAATGCTGTCAATCTTGAGACTTCTGACAAACCAAAAATTTTACAGTTAGCTGCATCAATGACAGAGAAAGAAATACCAAAGTTCATGGAATTCCTGAAAGAAAATCAAGTAAATTTTGCGTGGTCTTACACTGACATGACTGGTCTTGATCCTAATCTTATCATGCATCACTTGTCTATCAAACTAGGGGCCAAGCCGGTGAAACACAAACTCAGAAAGATGCACCCTCATGTTGCATTATTGGTTAAGGAAGAACTGAGAAAACTCCTTGATGTGGGCTTCATAAGACCAATTGACTATGCAGAATGGATCTCCAACATTGTTCTTGTATCCAAACCAGATAAAACTATGAGAATATGCACAGATTTCAGAGATCTTAATAAAGCATGTCTTAAGGATGACTTCCCACTGCCAAACATCGACACCATAGTTGATCTGACAGCTGGCCATGCCATGTATTCATTAATGGATGGTTTTTCTAGCTACAACCAAATCAAGATTGCACCTGAAGACCAGGAGAAAACAACTTTCACATGTCCATGGGAAACTTATTGTTGGAACGTCATGCCTTTTGGTCTAAAGAATGCTGGGGCTACTTACCAAAGAGCCATGACTACAATCTTTCATGACATGATGCATATCTTCATGGAAGATTATGTAAATGTCATATTGGCAAAATCATACACCAGAGAAGGACATCTTGAAATATTATCCAAAATATTTGCAAGATTAGAGAAATTCAAAGTTCGTCTCAACCCTAAGAAATGTGTTTTTGGGGTCAAATATGGAAAACTCTTGGGGTACATTGTTTCAGAAAAAGGAATTGAAGTAGATCCTGCAAAAGTACAGGCAATTATGGAAATGCCTCCACCAAGGAACATCAGTCAATTAAGATCATTGCAAGGACGACTTCAATCTATATGAAGGTTCATTGCACAATTGGCCGACAAAAGCTTACCTTTCACACATCTACTGCATAAGAATGTTCATTTCAAGTGGGATGACAAATGTGAATTGGCGTTTCAACAAATCAAAGAGTATTTAATGACTCCACCAGTTCTCATACCACCAAATCCAGACAAACCCTTAATCTTATACATTGCCGCAACAGAGACATCTTTGGGGGCACTGCTAGCGCAAGAAGACTCTACAGGAAAGGAACGTGAAATTTATTACATCAGTAGAACACTAACAAGTCATGAGCTCAACTACACTTCTATTGAGAAGGCTTGTCTAGCAGTAGTTTTTGCTTCATAGAAATTTTGGCATTACATGTTAACTCATACAATCAATCTGGTTTCAAAGATTGATCCACTCAAGTATTTATTAAACAAAGCATCATTAATAGGAAGGTTAGCAAAGTGGGTAATGATTCTGAGTGAGTTTGACATCCATTATGTTGATCGCAAGGCAATCAAAGGACAAGTTATCGCTGATCAATTAGCTAAAGCACCACTACAAGCAGACCATCCCCTGCACATTGAATTTCCAGATGCTGATGTCTTTACTGCAGAATCTAAACAACCATGGTCCTTATATTCTGATGGTTCTTTCACTCAACATGGATCAGGGGCAGGCATACTTTTCATCACCCCTCAAGGGCACACTATTCCTCGATCATATAGGCTGATGTTTCCATGCACCAACAACATAGTCGAATATGAAGCATTGATCACTGGGCTTAAAATAGCGCTGGAATGGAGGATTACATAACTACAAGTATATGGTGACTCATAGCTAGTCATTTATCAGATCAATGATGATTATCAGACCAAAGATGACAAATTGTTACCATATAAAAAGATGGTTGATGACTTCAAGAAGTACTTTGTGGACATCAAATTCACACAAATTCCAAGGCTTGATAACAAGGTAGCTGATGCCATGGCTATGATTGCATCATTGTTACAACTCCCAGAAACTCAAACTTGTTATGAATTTCTAGTGGAACAATCATTTACACCTGCTTATGATACACCTGAAAGCCAAATCATTTGCCACTTGGTAGGATCCAATTCACCTTGGTATGAAAAAATTTATGCCTACCTCAAAGATGATATCTTACCACCCGATTTATCCTGTAACCAAAAACGCAATTTTATCTGCCAATCCACTCGCTACACCCTTATTGCTGACACTCTTTATCATCGTGGTCTTGATGGTACTTTACTTCGATGTCTTGAACGTGAGGAATCTGACAAAGCTTTACAAGAAGTTCATGGTGGCATCTGTGGTACTCATTCGAGTGGACTGACCTTATCCAAGAAATTGATTAGAATGGGTTACTACTGGCCTATAATGGAGAGGGAATCATTCACTTTTGTGAAAACAAGCTCAAAATGTCAGATTCATGGGAATCTCATTCATGCTCCCACACAGGAACTTCAACCATTCAAGCCAACCTGGCCATTTTCTCAATGGGGGTTAGATCTAGTGGGCAAGATTCATCCTTCTTTATCGAACGGGCATAAGTTCATCATCACAGCTACAGAGTATTTTACCAAGTGGATTGAGGCAGTCCCTCTTACTAAAGTTACCGGCAAACAAATATCATCATTCATACTCAACTATATTATTTGTCAGTATGGCATTCCCAATTCCATTATTATAGATAATGGACGTCCATTCAAGAATCAGAATGTTGATGAACTTGTGAGAGATTTCACATTCAGCATAGATATTCAACACCTTACTATCCACAAGGGAATGGCCAAGCAAAGGCCTCAAATAAAACAATATTAAATTTTTTGAAGAAGACTATGAATGATTCAGGGAAGGATTGGCACGTTCAACTCAATCCCACTCTATGGGCCTACAGAACCAGTATCCGCACACCAACAGGAGCAACACCATTCACTCTTGTCTATGGAGCAGAGGCCATACTACCTTTAGAAGTTGAGATTCCCTCACTTAGAGTATCATTAAAAGGTCTTACAACAAATGATGAATACAGATTCTCCTGACTCTAAGAACTGGAACTCCTAGATGAAAAGAGACAAAGAGCAGCTGATCATTTAAAAGCATATCAGAGCAGCTGATCATTTAAAAGCATATCAACAGATGATGTCTCGCAGCTATAATCACAAAGTAAAGCCACGTACCTTTCAGGTGGGTGATCTTGTTCTGAAAGAGAACCTTAATCGCTAAGAAGACAGAGAGAAGAAAGGAAAGTTTGAACCAAATTGCCAGGTCCTTATGTGTTACTACAGCCTATGGTTCGTGGCTTCCACAAGCTATCAACGCTGTATAACCTGCTTTGATGAACCTATCAACAAGAGATGCACCTAAAATTTATGCTCCAGTGGTTATCATCATCGTGAAAAGTCCCGGAAGAAATACAATAAAAATCAAAAGTCCTAAAGAAATACAATAAAAAATAAAAAGTCCCTCAAGAAATACACAAAAAATCGTAAAAGTCCTAAAGAAATACATAAAAATCAAAAGTCCCAAGAAATACACAAAAATAAAAAAGTCCTAAAGAAATACAAAAAATAAGAAAAAATCCCTAAGAAATACAAAACAATCATAAAAGTCCTAAAAATCGCTATAGGATGAAAACCCGCACGTGTCTATTGACATGAAAAATGCAATAAAAACAAATAGTGAAAATCTGGCAAATAGACGCTATTTGAGGCTCTCCATCTATTAGTTCATATTCTGCATTTAACTTTTCAACCTTTTTTTTCAAGTATCTTTTTCATCATCTTAAGGCCACACCAGCACCATGCTATCATCATTTAGCTCGAGTGATAACGTCTTACCATGGCTTGATTATTGTACATATTCATTTCAGCAAGTTGTGTCAATACCAAGGGCAAACATGGGCATACTAGGGGCAATCAACTTTCAAGTTTTACCAAAATAGTGAGATAATGACATCGAAGCCAATCATGCAAAAACAAAAAAACCAAATCAAACCGTATCGATAAAACATCCAATCATTGATCCATATCATAGTAGCTTTCAGTTGTGTACCTTATCATGACTCATATCTGGATGATCTATAATCTGAATAATGTTTGGAATAACAGTATTTCATTTTTGAACAATGGTTGTTTAATTTTTGATATCATTTCTCTGGAGCACACTCGATGATGTACGAAACTAGAGTGGCAAGGAAAGAGGATGATTTTTCTTTGTCTATTGTATTGAGGTTAATTATCCATCTGTTGCAATTATGTTGTGAGACATGATTTTCCAAAGTTTATCATTGATGACAGTTCCAAACTTGCATCAGATGGTGGTTAGTCTATCGCTCAGCACAAGAAATGCTCTATGATGATTTAAGCAGGCTAGCCAAAAGGCTCAACAAAATGTTCAGTTTCATTTAGTTGCATTTCATTTTAGGTCATGGTACATAACTACATATTGGATTTGCATCAAGAGTTTTGAAAGGCCAATGGTTGTCATGTTTCTTTGGACTATTTGTAGAGGACAATGCGGATGTTTGGTTCATTATCATTATCATTTATTGCATCATCATTCATTTCCTTTATATCATACATTTCATTATTTCATTCATTATCATTCATATTAGTTTCATTGACATTTCATCATTTCATTCATTATCATTCATATTAGTTTCATTTGGCATTTCATTTTCATTCATTATCATTCATATTAGTTTCATTGACATTTCATAATTTCATTCATTATCATTCATATTAGTTTCATTGACATTTCATCATTTCATTCATTATCATTCATATTAGTTTCATTTGGCATTTCATTTTCATTCATTATCATTCATATTAGTTTCATTGACATTTCATCATTTCATTCATTAACATTCATATTAGTTTCATTGACATTTCATCATTTCATTCATTATAATTCATATTAGTTTCATTGGCATTTCATTTTCATTCATTATCATTCATATTAGTTTCATTGACATTTCATCATTTCATTCATTATCATTCATATTAGTTTCATTGACATTTCATCATTTCATTCATTATCATTCATATTAGTTTCATTGACATTTCATCATTTCATTCATTATCATTCATATTAGTTTTTACTATTTCATCATTTTATTCATTTTCGTTATCATTATCATTTATATTATTTTCATTATCATCTCACCATCGCATTACCATTATCATATTATATTCATTTCATTTTCGTTATCATTATCATTATATTATTTTCATTATCATCTCACCATCGCATTACCATTATCATATTATAGTCATTTCATTTTCATTATCATTATCATTCATATTAGTTTCATTATCATCTCATCATTTCATTATCATTGTCATTTCCTTGTTTCATTATCATTATCATTTCATCATCTTCTTATCGTTACCATTATCATTATTTATCACATCATTATCATTTTATTTCATGGTCATCATTATTTCATCATATCATATCATTATCATTTCATTTATCATTATAGATCCATTATTATTATTCATTTATCCATTCATTCTAATTACAAATCATTATATTTTCATCACATATTATTTTATCATACATCTCTTCACTATTTACTCATATCATTTTACATCATATCATATCATGTTATCATACAAATTCATAATGCATATCATGAACACAACATTCATTTTTCATCATCCTTTACCTGCATGGAAAAATCCAAAAATAAACATTTCATACATACATCCACCTGCATAACATCATTAGTACATATTATCAAATCATCATCATAATACATCATATCAAATCATCCTGCATATCATGTTAGTCATCAAATCATTCAAATGCATACCAAAATCCATAACTACATATCACATAATCAACTAATCATGATGGACATCACATAAATCATATCATAAAGATACATCACATCATCAAAAACAATCATCACCGCTGCATATCATTGCTCATCAAAAATGATACAAATGTCCAAATGTCTAATGAAACTAAAATGTCCAAAGAAAAATATATCAGATATAATCAAAAATCAGTATACATGCTCCAAAAATGGTCCACATATATGCACTATATCTGCTAACTGGTCGATGCCCTTGATGGAGCTGGTCCAGAAGGAGGTGGCCTGCCACTGGTGCCTACGTCTGGGTCCCGCCAAGGTCCAGTCACTCCCATGCTCTGTGTATGTATCTGTGATCTACTCCTCGTCCTGCTGCGAGATCGGGGAAATGGCTCTCTATGCTCAGGAGGACACAACTCCTCGTATCTGACCCTGTAATACTCAGTCTCCCTCGCCATCTCCATACCCTCTGCAATGGCATCCCGCAATGATGCACTCTCTACGGTGCCCATCAGCCTCTGCGCAACTCCCTTAGCCTCTACTACCCTCCGTCTAAATGCATCTCTCTCTGTCATCACCTGGGCTAACTATGGGTCTCAAGTATTGCACGTGTCGCGGCTCGTTGTTAACCGTACTAAAGCCAGATAATTAAAACCATGCTCGCATCACCATTCTATAACCGTCTCGCCGCCCTCGTTGTTCACCTCCTCGGCCTCGCTTCGCTGAGATGTGATCCTATCTGATTACCGTTCGTTACTCATCTCGCCGCATGACGACACTTTCGGTTTTAGCCTCAATTTCCTAAAGACTTATCCTCTCATGACACTTAATAATACCGAAATCTCTTCCTTTCCATTCTCCGCTTTCCACTCTTTTCTCTTCCTAATCGCTTCGCTTTTGCCGCCGGACACATCCTCCTATCTCGCTACCCCTGGTTGTGGTGCTACCAGAATGGGTGCTGGCTCATCAGGATTGGTAAACCGTGGAAACATATGTGTATGGTAATACAGAGAGTACTCATCAGACATGTCCGCATCAATAATGTCTCACCTATCATCCCATGCCTTGGGCGCTAATGACTGAAACTCTATATATGCTATCTGATAAGAAACACATGGCCCCCATCTGGCCTCATCTCTGCTCCGGGTGTAGTGTGCAACCCCTTATGGCATCCCCTGCCGTGAATCCAAACTGTCTCTGTACCCGCAATGCCAGAAACCTCTCAAGAATGAAGGGAGTCCTCCCTATCAGGAACCAAGGAATGCATACAAATGGCATCTCTAGATCATCTGTAGCCCATGGCTCGCAATCAAGATATGGTCGCCATACAACTATATCCATATCATCTAGCAGTCGTCGCCAGTAATCCACCTTGCCCAGCTTGGGCTGGGTAAGGAACATATCATATGTATATATATAGGGCCTACCTAGTGGCCTAACTCTAAGGCACGTCGGTCTCATCAAAGCAAGATGCTCCCATGCCCAGATCTGCAGCAATGTCACACCACACGACAAATTGGAAGAACCCCTGTACACCACCTGATGCAAATCATGATATAGATGTGCTAACATACAACTCCCCCATGCGTATCTTCGCGGCTATAGCAACATCTACTCCAAAATCTTGCCCCATCCCACTGATAATCCCTTTTCCCGGCGATCCGAACAAAGGAGACCTCCAATGAACACACCCAAAACTGCCGGCAAGGCTGGATATCCTCAAAAGTCAGCCCACAGTACCCATTACCCAGCTATCTGTGCACCACCGTACACTCTCCTCAAAGCATATGTACCCCTCAGCTCCTTGTGATCGTAATACACAAGGGCACCAACCACTGGGATACCTAATATCCTATATACGTCCTCCAGAGTCACCATCACCTCACCAGTTGGCATATGAAAGGTGTTGTGCTCCGAATGCCATCGCTCTGCCAGTGCTGTCAACAATCCTCTATTGACCCAAATCGGCGGCATTGCCAACAAGGATCTCAAACCACATGTCTCTATCAAAGCTATGTCAGCAGGTGTCAACTCAGGTATCCTATCCCATCCTGTTGAGTGTCGCTCTCTAATCTAGAGGTTTTTGAAAACCTCTTATTTTCATCACAAGGATAATTCATTAGAATTATACCAATCATTCAATCAAAATCAATTAGACTCATATCTATCAGTGACCTATATCAAGTGACCTATATCAGTGATCTATATCAAGTGACCTATATCAGTGAACTATATCAGACCCATATCAATGGCTCATATCAATGCATCACATCAATGACTCATATCACACAATTAGTCCTGTCAAGGAAACCAATACACAACCTATCTAGCTGGATATCATATCAAATATATTCTACAATCAATTACTATTTGTTTTCTATTGCAGAAAGCAAATTTATCAGAAGTCATATCAATCATTTATCTCACATTTACTCTTTGTTTTCTACTCTAGGAAGCAAAGTTATCAATCAATCATTCGATTATTCTATCATTTCTATTCATATCAGCATGATGACACGACAATTTACTTATCTATTGACCAAGGAAGCAATAAATCATCATTTTCACATTCCTATCATCAAAACATCAATTATGCCTATTTTTACCATATGCGCTACTCTATGGACTCTATGCGCTAAACCCCATATGCGTCGTTCTTTTCACGGGATGGGCTAAAACCC
>VDFB02070845.1:0-41065 GCA_007258455.2 Sequoia sempervirens | reverse complement strand
CAAGTTTCAGGGCCGTTCTGGGAACTCTAAGTACCTCAAATCTAACTTGGAAGATTTTCAGGTGCAAATCTGGGAAACTAAAACTACAATATATTTCAACCTAGGAACAAAAAATAAAAACCATAAATTGGGAATTTCATTATGATGAAAAGGGTATCCAAAAATGTAAAAACATCTAAAAACTGAGAAACTTGAAATTTAACTATTTTTGGGTGATGCAAGATTGCCCTTACACCACTGGATGCTCCTGCATCAAAACCTTGTTTTTCACCACATTTATCTTGATCATTTTGAGCTACAATGTTCTGGTGCAATCTCTTAAGAAACCTAAGTGCAAAAATTTCCAAACTATGATGGATTGTTCCTCAGTATCCATGACACCAATAAATGTTTTGTTTCAACCTATAGGTAGATATAGGTTCCCTCTATAGTACCTTATCTCAATTCTAGTCAATTGGAAATCATTTTACCATTCCAACAATAAATTCATTCTTCCAAAAACCATTAATTGAGAGTAGTGTAATTGTGGAAATAGGCTCTTTTTTTACATTTTGTGTGTCATGGGGCCCAACTAACTACACCAACATGTCGATATGGATGGTTCAATCAATCAAAACACCTAGATTCTTATTTTCTCACAGACAACATAGGTTTGTCCTATTTATGAATATTATATAACACCCCGGTTTATGGCTCTACAACAATCATAATTACCCAATTTTTCTCATTTTTATGGACATAATTATAACCCATCACTAGATATTGGTGTGTAATACCCTAAGAAACAAAAATATCTTATTTATATGGCATGTAGTCATGAAATTTGATGATTTTGTGGGTTTTTGTGACTTTCCTAGTGTGAAAGTGGACAATTATTGAGATCATGATAATCATAAAATCTTAAAAACTCTCCTTTTTCATGAAGATATACATCATTACCTCTTTTATTAATCTTTTATAAACCTTAAGGAAAATTTTCAACCTTCTTTCATTGTGATTTCATGATTAATAGGGTTACAAATGGTAGGATAATAGTCTCATATGATATTCAACATGGTATCATGAAAATATGACATATCTAAAATCTAGAAGCCTAAGAGTTTGATGATATAAATACTAATACGATGGAGGTTTATGTATAGGACAATTTGAAAATTGTATTTAAACCATTACACACCTATAGGTGACCAAGTGATAGTAGTGTTAGTATAGAGAGACAAACTAGAGGATAGTATACCTTAGTTAAGGTGTGACTGGAAGACATATATGTGGGATTCATCTTGAATGCTTTGACCACAATAATATCCAATTACATTTCATCTAAACATAGTCATAATGGACAATCATAATGACCTAGTATGAAAATGACTTCAAAAAGGAAATCAAATAAGTGAACTTACAAATGAATAAGTCATTAAAGTAGTGTTTGCAAAGTAAACAAGCATTGAAAGGATAGTGAATGATAATGGTTCAATAGGATTTTAGGGAAGCTAATATTCTAAGATCGATAAATCAAAAAAATTATAGTCAACATGACTTATAGAGGTCAATAATGACAAGGATTTGTAAGATAGTTCCTTATAGTTATACAATCCTAAAATTGACAATATTTTCAAATGTATGATATTGATTAGAATAAATCAATCCACAATCAACTAACAAATGATATTACTCTTCAAATCAAGTGACACAATCTATAGAAACCCTATAAATATTATAACACATGAAAATTGATAATCAAGAGGATGGTGTAGAATGCAAGACTAAATGATAGTGAAATTCCTATCATGAGAAAAAGCACAACCATTCCAAAAAAAGTCTAGGTGACATAAAATAAATGGAGAGAATGGTATAAAGAGTATAGTGGTATGCTGAGTTGATTGAGTGGTGAACAAAGAAGAGTCAATGGTATGATATAGATTGGAATATATGGCAGATATAGCTATCTAAAAATCATAATGATAGTGATATCTATGTCTCTAGGTGACTTTACATGGACAATAAAAGCACCCTACATACCTTAGATGACTAAGCCAATGATATTGTTTGTAAGAAAAGACTCATGAAAGATAGTGAAGAATATAGTAAATTTATTTTCCATAAAAATTATAAGAATGCTCATGATAGAAATTCTACAAGTAGGAACATCTTGTCACTTGAAAAGGAAAAGGGATTCAAATAACAGTGAAATATCTCTAAAAAAAACATGGTAGTCATATGGCTTTGAATAGTCATTAAAGAGGTTTTTGATGATAGTCTATAGTCTTGTGCATAATCAAGTAGAAAGGTGAAGAAGGTGATGTATGAGACCATGAAGAATCTCACCAAAATCCATAAAAAAGAGAACTGTTGATAGATTATGCACAATACATGACTAAAAATTAAAATGAACAACTTCATTTATTATCAAACATATACCCTGTATTCCCTCTTTTTACTTGTGTAATCATTCATTTATTCAATTAGTATTTTATAAAAAAAATAGATAATAATGGTAAAACATGTTTGTATTAACCAAAAATCCATATAGGCATACAATGTTATATGTTGCTACAAGTACAATATATGTACAAAAAATGTGCCACGTATCTATAATACAAAATATATACAAAACTATCATAAAGGCATACAACAAAGGACCCTCAATCACTTCCCTCTAAGGGAAGGGAAGAGCATGAGCTTCCATTGACTATTGATTGGATGGAGAGGCATACAATGATGGTTACTTTTGAACTCATTGACTTGATCTCCTCTCTAACCTATTGTAGACCTGAACCTAATACAATAAAAACTATACACATTAATATATAAAAATTGAATTATAGAATGAAATATAACAAAATAATCACTTATTGCATACTCATAATCAATTTGAACCAATTTTTCCCTCTCTTTATCTATAATAGGGGCATGTTCATGAACTAGAGTTGTGAAGCCCTGTAGCAATCATCAAGATATAAATTAAAATACAAATGAATATCATTTAAATTTTCATTTATAGACATATAAAATAATAAATATAATATGAAATTTGCTAATTTGGCTCATATCTCTATCAAAGGAATTGAAGATGATATTGTTGTGAAAACACCATGCTCCATTATGGTAAAAATATCAAGAGTATCAACTATTGTGATAATCTAAAAATGAAACAACATAACCACTTTGGCTAATAGATTCTAATGTTGAAGGCCCAACATAACCTATTCAACATCCAATTTGAAGTTTAAGATTACCATTTATATAAGGTTAAAATATCCACATGTATTATATTTGTTATTTCCTTACTAGTTACATACCTGTGGAATCAACATCGTCATGCAAGTGGTAGGTGGAGGGCCACTAGACATAGGGTGAACATTTTGACCCTAAAATTTGATTAAAATCAATCTATTAATTTATTTAATCTTACATTTAAAAATGAAATATGATCAATTTAATTTGACCTTTTTTCAAATTTTCCTATCTATCAATGCCAAATGTTTGATCCAACATCCCATCTATCATAACAATTTGATCTAGTATATATGTATGCCCTACTATTGGCCATATACATCCTAATCATCCTTAGATCCATAAGAACTAAAGAGACCTACAATTTTGACATAAATGAGGTGAAGGTTGAGACCTAGAATACTCACCCACATAACCCTATGCTAGAGGCCTATCTTGTTGTAAAAGGGTCTAAGTGAGCAAGCTAATGGATTGTAGGGAATCAATCTTAACACCCTCCTTCACAATGGAAGGGATGGTGATATTATCAAACTCTAGTCTATCAAGGGGTCTTAGTTTTTGGTTTTGGGAACATTGTGCCCCCACTATGTCCCGTGTTGAACTCTACCTTGGAAATCTCGCATGTCGAAGTAATGCAGAATCTCACTCAAGAAAAACTTTTAATAAAGTTTCCTTAAAAATTATTTTGGGACCTCATTGTTACTGCATGGAGGATGGTCAAAAACCATCCACCACCTATCCCAAAATTTATTCATTATCCCTTGGTGGTGGCATCAATGGATAGGGAACCTTTTTCAAGCATTATGTATGGGTGCATTAGTTCTTGGGTCAATGAACAACACACACAATTCATATTTTTTTATTTTTTTCTCATAAGATATTTTTTCCATATAAAAATATATTTGTTCTTCCCTCTTGATTGACCAAATGCTTATTTTCCCAACTTTATGGATACTATGTGAGAGATGATTGATTTTAATGAACTAGTGAGGGTTCTAACCTATGGGAGTTTCTTCCTAATGGATCTCTGAACCTTTCAATTATTGTATCAAGTTCTCTTTTATTATTTTCTATTTTCCCTTATATATTTTCTTATGTCCCAAGAGGATGTCGAGAAAATGTGAGAGGGGTTTTATGTGGGTGGTATTTAGGAGGGTTTTCATCAATTAGTAGAGCATTCTCAATTCTTGGAAATCAAAGAAAAACCACTCAAAAAAAATTCTATCTATTTATTTAATTAAATTTTTATACTAAAAAATTAAAAATACTTACCTCTTTGACCTTGGCAATGTCATGGTGGTATTTTGGCGGTGATTTGGTAGATAAATTGGTGATGAATGAGCTATTGCACAATGCGAGTGCACTATAAAAGGTTATATACCAGGTTTTGTTATTGAGAGGCCAAGTCCAAATGAGATTTGCCTCTTTCTTTCTTTGACACACTCACATTACATTCATTAGGGGGATAAAAGTTGGTGAGGCCACTTTTTGGTCCCCTATATTTTTGCACTTACCCTATTTGCTGAAAGAAAACACAATTGAAGGTCATCTCTTTGGCATAGGAATTAGACTACTAATACTCTTGAAATTAGCAATTAGCCTTCCATTTCCATGCTTGTGCTTGTTGTAAATATAATTTTCCATACAATTATTTTGAAATATCTTGCTCTTCTACAACTATTCATATTCAATGTACATGCTATCCATATTCTATGTGTTAACTATGCTTTATTTTCTCTTAGAGGATCTAATTTTTTTGATAACTTTGTAGGTTTGTTCCTTTTTTTCTAGTTGTAGCTTGTTTGGCTATTGTTGTCTCCATTCAAAGACTTCCTTTAGTTTGTCTTCTCTGTTATGCATTTGAACAAATTTTTTAATATTTTTTTCTTTGACTAAAAAATAATTATTGAAAGAGTTGGAATTTAAGGAAACAACATTTATTGTACAAATGTAAACTTTAATGAAAGAAAAATAAAAATAAATTACTTGTATTTCATTGGTCTTTGTAAACAAAAAAATAATAATGAAAAATAGATCTTAAAGAAGACCTTATTCTCACTTCATTTAATTTAGGTCAATAAGATGGAGAGAAACAACCCATATTTTTATTTTCCAAAATTATAATAATAGAAGATATTTTCCAAATTTTAGATAAAAAAATAAATTCATTTGATTGATTGACTTTTATTCAAGTTTAGGGGTGTATTGATTGTGTGGTTATTTTATATTTTATATCAGCCTTTCAATAAATATGCACCTTCCCCAATTGTTAAGTGTCTTTTTTTATCAAAATAATGTCATTTCATTTACATCAACATTATTAATAAAAATTGCATTTGATGACACATCATTTATTGCACAAGAATCCCTACCTAGGCATAGATGAATTAAAAATATAAAAAATTAAATGGTACCTTATCACAATAAAATATATACATTTGTGATATGATTCCCAACTTATTTGTTGTCCATACTAGAACATTTCACATGTCTTACTATGCAAAAGATGTCATGGGAATATGGGTTCATATTGTACCCGAGTAATGCAACAAAATGTACCTAACATTATTTTACAAATATTTAATGATTAAAAATACTCAAGCTTACCTTAATGTAAGATGTATGGCCACTCTGGCTAATAAGTGTTAATGTTGAAGGCCCAACATTAAGCTATTTAATATCCAATGTGAGTTTTAAGATTACCATTTATATAAGGTTAAACTATTCACATGTACTATATTTATTATTTCTTTACTAGTTACATACATATGGAATCAACATCATCATGTAAGTGGGAGGTGGAGGGCCACCAGACATAGCCTATGAACACTCTAACCCTAAAATTTTATTACAATAAATCTATTAATTTAGTTAATCTTACATTTAAAAATGAAATACATGATAAATTTAATTTGACCTTTTTCAAATTTTCCTATGTATCAATGTAAAATGTTTGATCTAGTAGCTCATTTGTCATGACAGTTTGATCCAATATATATGTGTATTACTATTACTCACGTGCAATATGATCATCCTCATACCCATAAGCACAAAGAGACCCACACTTCTTACATAACTAAGGTGAATGTTGAGACCTAGAATACGCGCCCACATCACCCTATGCTAGAGTCCTAGCTTGTTATAAAAGAGTTTGAGTGAGCAAGCTAGTGGATTGTAGGGTCTTGACCTCAACACCCTCCTTCACAATAGAAGGGATAGTGATATTATCAAACTATCTAGTCTATCAAGTGGTCTAAGTGCTTGGTTTTGGGTACATTGTGCCCCCACTCTATCTCATGTTGAGCGCCCACCTCTACCTTGAAAATCTCACATGTCGAAGTAATGTGGAATCTCATTGAGGAAAAAGTTGTGATAAAGTTTCCTAAAAAAAACTTTGGAACCTCATTGTTACTACATAGAGGATGGTCAAAACCATCCACCACCTATCCCAAAAATTATTTCTTATCCCTTGGTGGTGGCACCAATGGATAGGGAACCTTCTACAAGCATTGTGTATGGGCACATTAGTTCTTGGGTTAGTGAACAACGCACACAATTCAGATTTCAATTTTTTTCTCATAAGATAATTTTTCCATATAAAAATATATTTGTTCTTCCCTCTTGATAGATCAATTTTTTATTTTTCCACTCATGGATACTATGTCAAAGATGATCGATTTTAATGAACTGGTGAGGGTTCTAACCTATGGGAGTTTGTTCCTAAAGGATATTTGAACCTTTCAGTTATTGCTCAAGTTCTCTTTTAGTGTTTTCTATTTTCCTTAATATATTTTCTTGTCCCAAGAGGGTGTCGAGGAAATGTGAGAGGAGTTTATTGTGGTTAGTATTTAGGTTTGTTTTTATCAATTAGCAGAGCATTTTCAATTCCTAGAAATTACAGAAAAACCACTCAAAAAAATTTATATCTATTTATTTAATTGAATTTTTACACTAAAAAACTAAACATACTTACCTCTTTGACCTTGGCGACATCATGGCAGTATTTTGGCAATTATTTGGAAAATAAATTGGTGATGAATGAATTATTGCACAATACCAGTGCGCTCTAAAAGGCTACAAACCAAGTTTTTTATTGAGAGACCAAGTTCAAATAAGCTCAACCTCTTGATTTTTTTGATGCACTCTCATTGCAATTGCTAGGGGACAAAAACTAGTGAGGCCACTCTTTGGTCCCCCATATTTTTGCACTTACCCTATTTTTTGAAAGAAAACACAATCAAAGGTCATCTCTTTGGCATAATAATTTAGACTACTGATACTCTTGAAATTAGCAATTAGCCGTCCATTTCCATGCTTGTGCTTGTTGTAAATAGAATTTTCCATTACAATTATTTTAAAACATCTTGCTCTTCTACAAATATTCATATTCAATGTACATGCTATCCATATTCTATGTGTTAACTATGCTTTATTTCCTCTTAGAGGATCTAAGTTTTTTTATAAATTTGTAGGTTTGACTATTGTTGTCTCCATTCAAAGACTACCTTTAGTTTGTCTTCTCTATTATGCATTTGAACAGATTTTGTAATATTTTCTTCAACAAAAAAAATGATTATTGAAAAAGTTGGCATTTAAGGATGTACATCATTTATTGTACAAATGTGAACTTTAATGAAAGAAAAATAATAATAAATTACTTGTATTTCATTGGTCTTTGTAAAAAAAATTAAAAATAATAAAAATAGGTCTTAAAGAAGACCTTATTCTCACTTCATTTAATTTAGGTCAATAAGATGGAGAGAAACAACCCATTTTTTTATTTTCCAAAATTATAATAATAGAAGATATTATCCAAATTTTAGATAAAAAAATAAATTCATTTGATTGATTGACTTTTATTCAAGTTTAGGTGTGTATTGATTGTGTGATTATTTTATATTTTATATCAACCTTTCAATAAATATGCACCTTCCCTGATTGCTAAGTGCCTTTTTTAATCAAAATAATGTCATTTCATTTACATCAACATTATTAATAAAAATGCTAAGGGAGTCAGGCCAATTTTTTGTTTGTTGTTCGACAACTATCTGTCAGTTATTTTTGTGTGAGGCCTATTGGCCTATTCTACTGGTCCTGGTGGCTCTTGTTTGTAAAGGGATTAGCTCCCTTTTATCTTTGCATCTTTCCTCGTTCATGTCCTGGTTTGAAATAGCTTATTTTTGGCCCTGAGGGCTTTCTGTGTAAAGGGTACAACACCCTGTAAATGTTGCTTATTTAATCAAAAACATTATTAATAAAAATGGCATTTGATGACATGTCATTTATTGCACAAGAATCCCTACCTAGGCAGAGAGGAATTAAAATATAAAAATTAAATTGTACCTTATCACAATAAAATATATACATTTGTGCTATGATTTCCAACTTATTTGTTGTCTAGACTGGAACATTTCACCTGTCTTACTATGCAAAAGATGTTATGGGTGTATGGGCTCATATTGTACCCGAGTAATGCAAAAAAATGTACCTAAAATTATTTTACAAACATTTAATGATTAAAAATACTCAAGCTTACCTCAATGTAAGATGTGCATGGCCACTTTGGCTAATAGGTGTTAATGTTGAAGGCCCGACATTAACCTATTCAACATCCAATGTGAGTTTCAAGATTACCATTTGTATAATGTTAAAATATTCACATGTACTATATTTATTATTTCTTTACTAGTTACATATGTATGGAATCGACATCATCATGTAAGTGGGAGGTGGAGGGCCACCAAACATAACTCATGAACACTCTAACTCTAAAATTTTATTACAATAAATCTATTAATTTAGTTAATCTTACATTTAAAAATGAAATAAAAGATAAATTTAATTTGACCTTTTTCAAATTTTCCTATGTATCAATGTCAAATGTTTGATCTAGTAGCTCATTTGTCATGATAGTTTGATCCAATATATATGTGTATTACTATTACTTGCGTGCAATATGATCATCCTCATACCCATAAGCACAAAGAGACCCACACTTTTTACATAACTAAGGTGAATGTTGAGACCTAGAATACGTGCCCACATCATCGTATGCTAGAGTCCTAGCTTGTTATAAAAGAGTTTGAGTGAGCAAGCTAGTGGATTGTAGGGTCTTGACCTCAACACCCTCCTTCACAATAGAAGGGATAGTGATATTATCAAACTATCTAGTCTATCAAGTGGTCTAAGTGTTGGTTTTGGGCACATTGTGCCCCCACTCTATCTCATGTTGAGCGCCCACCTCTACCTTGAAAATCTCACATGTCGAAGTAATATGGAATCTCATTGAGGAAAAAGTTGTAATAAAGTTTCCTAAAAAAAACTTTGGGACCTCATTGTTACTACATAGAGGATGGTCAAAAACCATCCACCACCTATCCCAAAAATTATTTATTATCCCTTGGTGGTGGCACCAATGGATAGGGAACCTTCTGCAAGCATTGTGTATGGGCACATTAGTTATTGGGTTAGTGAACAACGCACATAATTCATATTTCAATTTTTTTCTCATAAGATAATTTTTCCATATAAAAATATATTTGTTCTTCCCTCTTTATAGATCAAATTTTTATTTTTCCACTCATGGATACTATGTCAAGGATGATCGATTTTAATGAACTGGTGAGGGTTCTAACCTATGGGAGTTTATTCCTAAAGAATATTTAAACCTTTCAGTTATTGCCCAAGTTCTCTTTTAGTGTTTTCTATTTTCCTTAATATATTTTCTTGTCCCAAGAGGGTGTCGAGGAAATGTGAGAGGTGTTTATTGTGGTTAGTATTTAGGAGTTTTTTTATCAATTGGCAAAGCATTTTCAATTCCTAGAAATTACAGAAAAACCACTCAAAAAAATTTCTATCTATTTATTTAATTGAATTTTTACACTAAAAAAATAAAAATACTTACCTCTTTGACCTTGGTGACATCATGGCAGTATTTTGGCAATGATTTGGAGAATAAATTGGTGATGAATGAGTTATTGCGCAATACCAGTGCGCTCTAAAAGGATACAAACCAATTTTTTTATTGAGAGACCAAGCTCAAATAAGCTCAACCTCTTGATTTTTTTGATGCACTCTCATTGCAGTTGCTAGGGGACAAAAACTAGTGAGGCCACTCTTTGGTCCCCCATATTTTTGCACTTACCCTATTTTTTGAAAGAAAACACAATCAAAGGTCATCTCTTTGGCATAATAATTTAGACTACTAATACTCTTGAAATTAACAATTAGCCGTCCATTTCCATGCGTGTGCTTGTTGTAAATAGAATTTTCCATTACAATTATTTTGAAACATCTTGCTCTTCTACAAATATTCATATTCAATGTACATGCTATCCATATTCTATGTGTTAACTATGCTTTATTTCCTCTTAGAGGATCTAAGTTTTTTTATAAATTTGTAGGTTTGACTATTGTTGTCTCCATTCAAAGACTACCTTTAGTTTGTCTTCTCTATTATGCATTTGAATGGATTTTGTAATATTTTCTTCTTCAACAAAAAAAATGATTATTGAAAAAGTTGGCATTTAAGGACACATCATTTATTGTACAAATGTGAACTTTAATGAAAGAAAAATAATAATAAATTACTTGTATTTCATTGGTCTTTGTAAAAAAAATTAAAAATAATAAAAATAGGTCTTAAAGAAGACCTTATTCTCACTTCATTTAATTTAGGTCAATAAGATGGAGAGAAACAACCCATTTTTTTATTTTCCAAAATTATAATAATAGAAGACATTGTACAAATTTTAGATAAAAAAATAAATTCATTTGATTGATTGACTTTTATTCAAGTTTAGGTGTGTATTGATTGTGTGATTATTTTATATTTTATATCAACCTTTCAATAAATATGCACCTTCCCTGATTGCTAAGTTCCTTTTTTAATCAAAATAATGTCATTTCATTTACATCGACATTATTAATAAAAATGTTAAGGGAGTCAGGCCAATATTTCATTTGTTGTTCGACAACTATCTTTCAGTTATTTTTGTGTGAGGCCTATTGGCCTATTCTACTAGTCCTTGTGGCTCTTGTTTGTAAAAGGATTAGCTCCCCTTTTATCTTTGCTTCTTTCCTAGTTCATGTCCTGGTTTGAAATAGGTTCTTTTTGGCCCTGAGGGCTTTCTGTGTAAAGGGTACAACACCCTGTAAATGTTGCTTATTTAATCAAAAACATTATTAATAAAAATGGCATTTGATGACACATCATTTATTGCACAGGAATCCCTACCTAGGCAGAGAGGAATTAAAATATAAAAATTAAATTGTACCTTATCACAATAAAATATATACATTTGTGATATGATTTCCAACTTATTTATTGTCTAGACTGGAACATTTCACATGTCTTCCTATGCCAAATATGTTATGGGCATATGGGCTCATATTGTACTCGAGTAATGCAAAAAAATGTACCTAAAATTATTTTACAAACATTTAATGATTAAAAATACTCAAGCTTACCTCAATGTAAGATGTGCATGGCCACTCTGGCTAATAGGTGTTAATGTTGAAGGCCCGACATTAACCTATTCAACATCCAATGTGAGTTTTAAGATTACCATTTGTATAAGGTTAAAATATTCACATGTACTATATTTATCATTTCTTTACTAGTTACATATGTATGGAATTGACATCATCATGTAAGTGGGAGGTGGAGGGCCACCAGACATAACCCATGAACACTCTAACTCTAAAATTTTATTACAATAAATCTACTAATTTAGTTAATCTTACATTTAAAAATGAAATACATGATAAATTTAATTTGACCTTTTTCAAAATTTCCTATCTATCAATGGCAAATGTTTGATCTAGTAGCTCATTTTTCATGATAGTTGATCCAATATATATGTGTATTACTATTAGTCACGTGCAATCTGATCATCCTCAGACCCATAAGCACAAAGAGACCCACACTTTTGACATAAGTAAAGTGAAGGTTGAGACCTAGAATACTCACCCACATCACCCTAGATGCTAGAGGCCTTGCTTGTTATAAAAGAGTTTGAGTGAGCAAGGTAATAGATTGTAGGGTCTCGACCTCAACACCCTCCTTCATAATAGAAGGGATAGTGATATTCTCAAACTATAGACTATCAAGGGGTTTGAGTGCTTGGTTTTGGGAACATTGTGCCCCCACTCTATCTCATGTTGAGAGCCCACCTCTACCTTGAAAATCTCACATGTTGAAGTAATGTGGAATCTCATTGAGGAAAAGTTCATAATAAAGTTTCCTAAAAAAAAATTTAACAACCTCATTGTTACTACATGGAGGATGGTCAAAAACTATCCACCACCTATCCCAAAAATTATTTCTTATCCCTTGGTGATGGCACCAATGGATAGAGAACCTTTTGCAAGCATTGTGTATGGGCGCATTAGTTCTTGGGTAAGTGAACAACACACACAATTTAGATTTCAATTTTTTCCCATAAGATATTTTTTCCATATAAAAATATGTGTTCTTCCCTCTTGATCGACCAAATGTTTATTTTTTGCACTCATGGATACTATGTGAGATACGATCGATTTTAATGAACTGGTTAGGGTTCTAACCTATGGGAGTTTGTTCCTCAAGGATCTTTGACCCTTTCAGTTATTGCCTCAAGTTCTCTTTTATAGTTTTATTTTTTCCCTAATATATTTTCTTGTGTCCCAAGATGGTGTCGAGGAAATGTGAGAGGGGTTTATTGTGGTTGGTATTTAGGAGTGTTTTTATCAATTGGCAAAGCATTTTCAATTCCTAGAAATCAAAGAAAAACCACTCAAAACTTTTTCTATATATTTATTTAATTGAATTTTTAAACTAAAAAACTAAAAATACTTACCTCTTTGACCTTGGTGACGTCATGGTAGTATTTTGGCAATGATTTGGCAGATAAATTAGTGATGAATGAGTTATTGCACAATACCATTGCACTCTAAAAGGCTACAAACCAAGTTTTTTATTGAGAGGCCAAGTTCAAATAAGCTCAGTCTCTTTCTTTTTTCAATGCACTCTCATTACAATTGCTAGGGGGGACAAAAACTAGTGAGGCCACTCTTTGGTCCCCCATATTTTTGCACTTACCCTATTTTGTGAAAGAAAACACAGTTAAAGGTCATCTCTTTGGCATATGAATTTAGACTACTGATATTCTTGAAATTAGCAATTAACTTTCTTGTTCCATGTTTGTGCTTGTTGCAAATAGAATTTTCCATTACAATTTTTTTGAAATATCTTGTTCTTCTACAACTATTCATAGTCAATGTATATGTTATCCATATTCTATGTGTTAACTATGCTCTATTTCCTCTAGAGGATCTAAGTTTTTTGATAACTTTGTAGTTGTGTTCCAATTTTTACTAGTTGTAGCTTGTTTGACTACTATGGTCTCCATTTAGAGACTACCTTTAGATTGTCTTATTTGCTATGGATTTGAACTGATATTGTAATATTTTCTTCTTCCAAAAAAAAGGATTATTAAAAGAGTTGGTATTTGAAGACCATTCATTGCACTGATGTAAACTTTAATGAAAGAAAAATAATAAATAATTACTTGCATTTCATTGATCTTTATAAAAAATAATTAAAACTAATTGAAAATAGATATTGGAGAAGACCTTATTCTCACTTCATTCAGTCAAAGTCAATAAGATGTGAGAGAAACAACCTATATTTATATTTTTAAAATAATAATAAAAGAAACTATTGTCCAAATTTTAGATAGAAAATTCATTCATTTGATTGGTTGATTGACTTTTTATCCAGGTTTAGGTGTATATTGATTATATGCTGTTTTTTATATTTTTATGTCAACCTTTTTTAATAAATATGCACCTTCCCCGATTGCTAAGTGCCTCTTTTTATCGAAATAATGCAATTCCATTTGCATCAACATTATCAATAAAAAATGACATTTGATGACACACCAATTATTGCAACAAAAATCTCCGCCTAGACAGAGATGAATTAAAAATATAAAAATCAAATGGTATACATTTGCGTAAGATTTCCAACTTAGTCGCTGTCCAGAGTAGAACACTTCACCTGCCCAGTATGCAAAAGATACCATGGGCCGGCGTATTGTTTATCTCTCTTCGCTTTTTAATCAAATTAATTGATCAGCCATGCTTGCAAATCTGAATTACATTTCCCTTCATGAATTCAAGTATTGGGTAGTTTATACGAGCTCTGATATCTTGGGAAGCACTGAAACCCAACAATAATTTTGCCTCCAACATGTCAAAGATTGAAGTTCCAGCTTCATCAGTTTGGTTTCTCTGTACTGTTTACAGTATTGGATGTTTGCTACAGGCAGCTCAAGTGATAGCAGTCACAGATCCAACTGAAGGTAAGTTCAGTTTATGCAAGATTTTGTTCTGTTTAGTAGCATGTTGTTTATTGACTGTTCCTTAACTTTCTGCCATGTTGTGTTGTTTGAATGTAACAGTTGCTGCAGTAAGGTCACTTTCTGAGAAGTGGAGTATCAGTTCATCTGCATCATGGAACCTCACAGATCCATGCTCTGGCCTGGCCAATTCTACTGCAGAGATAGGAAATCCTGGCATCAAGTGTGACTGCACATACAACAATGGAACCATCTGCCATGTTACACAAATGTAATGCTTGCAATAACCTTGTTGTTTAATGGATTGTATTGTTAATTATGTTTACAATTTATTATTTTCCATGAACCAACTAAAAATCAAAACTAGGGCCTCCTGTTAGTAAGATGAGGCCATACTGGTCCCTGAGCAGTCCCAAGTGTGGAATGTTTTTCCAAGAAAGCTGCTATTTTCCTATTAGAGGATATGCACCTAATAAGTTTTTTTTTAGAAATTTTGGTTTGGTTCAGGTGGTAAAACAAAAAGGTGAAGATAGGTTTTTAGGTGATGCTTCCAATGGATAGGCTAACTTGGTGCTTGAGACTTCTTTGTGGAAAAACAAATTGTTTTCTGTTTGTTTTATATGTTATTTAAATTTTATATCCATGATTCTAATTTCATGAATAAATCTGGTTATAAATTTGAAGTTAACAGTTTGATAATTTATAAATAGCTCATCTCATAAAATTTTGATAAATTTGAATTCAAGCAATTCACGTACATCATTTGGGGGTGGAATTTATTGGAAAACTTGAATACAATGTGATTGGAGGCTTAGGTATCATTCTGAAGGTTACACCAATGCTAGAATGGGTGATCTCCTTGGAAGTCATGATGCTTTACTCATGTGAGCATCACCTAGATGCAATGTGTGTTAAGTGGGCAATTCATTATGATGAGAGATGGGTTTGTGTGAACTCTACTCATCAAGTATGGGTCAACAAGTTTAACTCAAAAATTAAGTAGTTGAATCCTAATATAAACATCATAACATTATACAGGTAAAAGGTGAAGATTAATGGTTAGTAAGTAGTTATTTGTCCAACAGTTTCTAGATGGAGCTTGAGAACTCTTTTACAAAATGGAATGAAAATTTTGAAGTATGCTCAATACTAATTCATTGATGACCTTTCTTCTTTCAGGAAGGTCTATGCGCTGAACAAAATAGGAGAGCTTCAAGAAGAACTAGCTAAACTGACTTACCTCTACGATCTGTAAGTTTAAAGCTTGTTAGTTAGTATGTGTATCTTCCACTTGTTTGGATAGTAAAATTATATTACCCATGTGCAAATATTAACTTACTAAAGGATATTATATTAAAATCTCCTATAAAAAAAAAGAACATAATTTGATTATATTGTCTTAGAAAGATTACCTTGTTCTTTTGGTGCCACTTAAAATCTGGTAATACTTTGATAGAATTTTGTTATTTTCTCTATTATCCTATGAGATGGATTGTGGGTATTGATGGTAGGAACCTAAGCCGGAATTGTTTTAATGGTCGCATACCTACTTTCTTGGGGAACCTCATCAATATGCAATACTTGTGAGACTCTTCTTCTTCCTCTAATGTTTTGTTTGTGATAGTTTAACACATCAAATCAAAACAAAAATCATTTTATATTTCTTTTTCAGGGCCCTTAGCATTAATAACTTTTCTGGTCTTGTACCAAAGGAGCTTGGAAATCTTCGAAATTTGATATCATTGTAAGCTCTCTCTCTCTCTCTCTCTCTCTCTCTCTCTCTCTCTCTCTCTCTCTCTCTCTCTCTCTCTCTCTCTCATATTGCATATTTATTTGAGAGTGCAAGTTTCTCTATACAAATCTTACTATCCTAATTGTATAACATGATTGTGCACATCTATTTAGTACTATGACTATTTGCGTAAATTCCTAGAGTGGCCATATTGCATGAATATGTGAAGAACTAAAAAATAGACTTGTAAATATGAAAATAAACATGTATGACACACATAAGAGTAACAACATAAGATTTAACCTCGGCAAATCAATTAGGGAAAATATAAAAAATAGGATTACACCTCCAATTCACTATCACCAATGAATTCAAGGTTATAACTTCACAAGATTGTGGCATACAACCAACAATTCATCTTTCATGTTTTGTATTCCTTGTTATTTTATTTGTTTATCTTGATCCTATATGATCTACAATACTCAATTCAAATCTTAGATAACTATTTAGTTCCCCTCTAAGTTTCTTTCCAACTAAAGCATGATGAAAATTAATGTAGAATTGTAGACTATTAATAATAATAAATATTATTTTTTGTAATTAACTCGGTATGTTGTAAATTAATCACCATCTTGGGTAGTGTAACTCAGGTTGTAGTTATGAAATATTATGCCTTAAATGACCATTAGTCTTACAAATAGTCTATCTAATACCAAGCTAAGGGTGCCATTGTGGCAAGTCCTCTCTATATTAAACAACAATATTTATTAAAACTATTTTATGAAATGGGTCTATTGTTCTCTTTATTCTTTTGTACTATATTAATTGGTTATGTTATTTCACTATAATTTTATTCTAAAAGTAAAATTTGTGGTAGTATAACAATTTACAACAAACAAAAAACTTTCAAACAACATACCAATCCAACAAATGACATACTAATTATTCCATGTTCCAAGCTAGAGGAACCCATTATTGGTGTTATCACGATGAGTTCACTCCTACATAAACTCTATCATGTGCATGGATTTTTCATATCAGTTCTACTCATGAACAAATCTGTTATGTCAAGATTAGTCTCATGTGATCCTATCCTGAAGATTTCTTTGGAAAAATATTTTTGAAAGCTTTCTTATGACTCTCTACTCCTTTCTAAATACTTTGCAACAAACTTCAACACATTCCATATACATGTGAAACTTTATCTTAGCATATTACAAGCCATGGAGTGATCCAAATAAGGATGATCCTTTAATGGTTATATGACACTACAAATTCTTATAAAAACATAAATCTAACAATGTGATGAGTTACATTAAAAGTTGATTTTGATCACAACTTAATTAAGTTTATCTCAAAAATATTAGTTTCCCACAAGATAAGGTTAGAAATACCCCATTTCTTCCTTCGATTACTATTTGAGTTTTCTAAGAAGCTAAGCCTAATTCTCATCTAACCAATATTCCTATTCTCATATCAGGTTTTTTCTTGCCTTATATTGTAGCACCATTTTAGCTTGCAACTCTTCTAATGCATAAGGTTACAATTCCTCAAGTTTTGATGGCACAAGAATTTTCTTCTTCATATAGAATAGATGGGTCAAAAGAGAATTATATTTCTATGTTAGTAGTGATATACATCCTTATGAATGGATCCAAGTCTAATTTTATAGATTTTTCACTCACCTGTAAGTCTCAAAGGAACATATCATAATGGTATAAGATTTCATGCCTATCCTTTGAGTTTATCTTTTCTCAAATATAACCATAATTGGTCCCCATCTTAGAAATTATTCTCAATCCTATGTTGATTATGCCTTTCTTTCCTTGTACCTTGATTATGACTCCTTGAGTTTATCTTGCACATGTCCAAGTGGATTTGCCTCATTTTCTAACTAAACATTGGGACTCCCTAAATTTTAAAATCTTCCCTTTATTTTTCCCTCTTGGTTGTCCCATCATAACATCAGCATAATAAGCTAGTAAATACCTAAATAATATCTTAAATGGAGAATTAATAGTTGATATATGCATAACCCTATTATAAAAATATTTGAATATATTATTTCGCGTCCCAAATATTAGGATTCTCCCTATTATAACCTATCAAGAGATGTGCTAATGTGATATTCACAACTTTGGTAAGACCATTGGTTTTTTAATTAACTATTGTATAACTCTTCAACTTGATGTACATATTTTCCCAAAAAGTGGTCCAAAACCTACCAAAAAAATTGCATCTCTACCAAAAATAATGGAGTTATGAAAAATAGCATACACACAAACAAATAATGAAAACTAATTTAGATGATTTATGAGCCTTGATGTTTTTTACATGAAATAATAATTCTCATTTTACTAAGTCAATCAAATATAACAAGGTGGTCATACCCTTTCTTTGACAAAGAAAACCTTCCCACAACATCTATGAAGATACTCTTTCATTTATTAGAAGGAATTGGTGATGACATATACAACCTCAAATTTCTATTGTTTGGTTTACTTATACTACATAACATGCATATCACTATGGAATTAGAAACCTCATCTCGTGTCTTAGTCCAATAGACATAGCTTTGCATTTTGCTAATTTTTTTACCACTCCAAAGTGTTTAATCGCTTTTAGGTTGCGGTTTTATCTCATGCAATTTTAGGTGGACATTATTTTTCATCTTTTATAGAAGTCCCTATTTTAGGTGGTAGTCTTATTTAGCATTGAAATCTCTTATGCACATGTCCAAATTTTGCATTAAGTCACCTTCATAGACCATATATACTTGAATGGATCTAACTAAGATATAAATGCAAAAGTTGTCATTAAAAAAGGTCTAGCATAGCATTAGTTGGCTTGTTAGTGATATCTTTCTTATCCTTAATGACCAAATTAAAAATTTGAGGAAAACTCATTCACTTATAATTCCTAAAATTTGATATCATTTTGTTATTTCCTGTAAATGTTGGGTATATTGATGGTTAGCATAAAAAAAAAATTCCTTATTCAACAAGTAGTGCTTCCCTTTTTACTACTTGTACAAGTGGATACAACTCATCATGCGTGGGATAGCAAATGTTGGGCATATTGATGGTTAGCATAAATATTGTTTTCCTTATTCAACAAGTAGTGCTTCCATTTTTACTACTTGTACAAGTGGATACAACTCATCATGCATAGGATAGCTTAGGATTGACCAATGGAAAATTTTGGAATTATAACATTTGGTTCTTCCTTCTTTTGTTAGGAATGCTCTTGTGGTAGAATTGTATGAGGGATGTTACAAGTTAGGTAGTGATGACATGTATGCATTACTAGTTTTATAATTTATCTAATCAATTTTTCTTTTTTTACCTCATGAAAGAGACCTACCTTCTATAGTTGTGGCATGCAATTTTGCCATAAATTGGGAGAATGATCCTATATAATTTTTCAATTATTGAACAACACCTAAAAGAAAATTAGATAAACGGCTTGAGATAATTGAAAATGACCTCATTTTTTAATAGATTAAAGCATCTAATTTCTTACTTTAGTGATATATGTCCTTGATACATGACTTTGGAAAATTTATATTTATTTAATTTAATAATATCTTGTTTTTCCTTGATGTACTAGAGTGGGGTGTATTATAGAAAATTAATCTCATTCCTAACCTCTCTCTTAGTAGCATGCTCTTAGGATCCTTAAAACCTTGATTATAGGAATGTAAAAAAATAGTAATTTATTCCTACACTTTGTTAATGCACTATATCATGTTTGTTTCTAAACATAAGCAATACAAATCTACTATCATCATTATGAGTCTTTTTGTGTGGTTACCTAAAACAAGAGAGTTTGGCCTTACCTTGGATAAGAATTAAGGATGTATCTTTACCCTTCCTTGATCAGATAGTTCTTTTTTCTTCTTGTGGAGATTGAATATATTAAATTGGTGAGAATAAAATCTACAAGGTACACTATGATCAACAATAATCAACTATAAAAATATA
The DNA here is from genome assembly GCA_007258455.2 of Sequoia sempervirens. Taxonomy (NCBI): domain Eukaryota; kingdom Viridiplantae; phylum Streptophyta; class Pinopsida; order Cupressales; family Cupressaceae; genus Sequoia; species Sequoia sempervirens. The sequence goes on along the minus strand of VDFB02070845.1, from coordinate 20,774 downwards.
TTATGTGAATTGGAATAATATCACATTGGTTTACATGGGCTATATAAAATCCTTATTCTCCCCAACCAACTAACGAGAAACTTCTTGTACACAACAAATATTACTAATTAAGTTACGAATAAATTATTAGTGGCATTAAAGACACACTAATTTTTTTTTATTCACTAGCACTCCTAACATTATTTATTAACTTATACTCTATTATCTATGATGTAATATTTCCAATAACCACTCCAAATAAAGGTAGAAATATTACTACTAAACATTCCATGATGAACTAGGGGAACACACTATTCCTCCTCAAAAAATTTACCAAGAACAAACATGTTGTCAACAACAATGAACCACTATAGATAGGAACCACACACACTATTCATCACAAAAATTTATTTCAATAGGTACACACACTAAAAAGTAAATAATTTACAAAAAAATAGATAGGGACCATATACTAACTGCACCACTCTTCTTATGATCAAGACAAACAAATTATTTCCCATTGATCTTAATGAGAAGATAAAATATATTTCAAGCAGTATGTCATCTTTGAGAGAAAATCTATGAAGAGACTTAGGTTCTTCTTTAGTAGTAGTACTATTAGAAATAATATTTTATTAGTTTCTTAGTTTAGTAATAAACATTATTGTTGGAAACATCTTGTTATTTCCTTCTTGAGGCTTTCTTCATTTTGATGCTCTCGTTGTAATTTATTAATAATTCACGAGATGAATGAGAATGGACATGATTTCAGTTGTGCAATTTTTTATTGCATCTTTATTTTGTGTGCTCATATCAATTAGTATCAAAGTCATTTGATCACAATCTTGGATCTAGTCTTTTAGAATGTACTAGGATACCTTTACTAGATTCTTCTCTTTGGTTATCATGCATCTAATCCGATCAATTATTTCCTTTTATCCTCTATATATATATTCATCTATATAACCCATAGAGCTTGTCTCCTTGAGAGTTTCCACCTATTGCCCTCATCAGATATTCATTACCTTTTTCTTAGGTATTACACTATATAACTTTACAACTATTTTTTGAGGTATTTTGAGAGTTTTAATTATCACTAAATTGATATTTAATCTATTCAACATGTCAAACTAGCCAAGATCTTCAATTCAAACAAGTTTCACTGAAATTAGAGTTGTGGATCAAAATTTATAGCCTATAGAAGGTACACTACAAAAAAATTGTATAATGAATAAATATTTTATTTCTTGTATCTTTGAGTTGTGATGGATCCTCATATAATCTCAAACATTAATGAATATGAAAACTCTCTATCGAATTTTACAAAATCAAATAGAAATCCAAAACTATGCATTACAAGAGCTAGTTGTGACATTTCAAATGGAACTCCAACACACCCCAACCACTATGCATATTTCTTAAACCCCTCATTTCAAATTATAAATAAAATTTTCCATTCCAAATCTTGATAGAATCTTTGATAGTGATAAATTAGAGTTGTGGCTAGATGCATCCTTGAGGCATATTTTAAAACTCGAACTGATTTGACCAACCATTGGAAGATCCAAATGGTTGAGCTCCATATGATAGATTTAGCCCTAGATTGGTGGCATAATCATCAAAATATTCTTCGCAAGAGATGAAGAGGTAAAACAATGAGAATCTTTCCAAGAAACAACAAAGGTGATATTTAATCCCCTAGATAATTGCAAAATATATTAACTTGATAGATACAACTCCAACAATACCTAAGCTAATTTGTGTTAAAATATAGAAGTAACTTCAATAAGCTCAAAGTCAAGCTCAATGTTCCAAATCTAGATGAGGTGGACATTATTAAATGTATTCACATGGCATGTTCCCTATCATTTGTAAAGAATTAGATATGTTTGAATTAGAATTTTTGGATAGGCATTTTTGCATGATGCTTCTAAAGGACGTGAAAGTTTGTGGATCCATAAAAAATAAGGGAGTGGGAGGCCAAGGATTGAGGTTTTGGAATTTAAATACTAGTGAGGAGGTAGGGAATGAAAGGGAGGTATGACAATATGAGAAAGTATAAAATCCTACCCAAGGATAGAAAGTGACTCATACATCCTCATACTTAGGATGAGGACGTTATAATAAACATAAAATAAGTAGCCTTTGCAAACATAAACCTAACAAGTCAAACCAAAAAATATTTTATAATAATTTAGAGTTCTCATAGGTTATAAACCTTTGTAATGCTTCTATTTAAAAATTCAAACCAAAAAGCAACCTACAAATTCCTCTAAAATCCCACGAGAAGAATGGATTTTCATTCATAAGACAACCATGCAATTGGTATTTCTACTTGAAAATTATTAAAAAATCATTGTGAAATTAATTTTATCCTTCTTTAATACCATTTTAAAATGGTGAGCATAAAATGTGCAAGTTATAGCATGATTGACAATAATGTACTATTAAATAATATCACATTGATTTACATTAGTTTTATAAAATCTTTTACATAAGGTGACGACACCATCCAACAAAGAAACTTAACACACAAATAACATTAATTATTAACTTAATAATATATTATTACGAATATAAAGGACACACTTAAATTTTATTTATTCACTAACACTCCTAACATTATTTACTAACCTATAATCTATTGTCTATGAAATAATATTTCTAACATAATCACTCTTATAAATTTATAGGTTTTTAAATACCACACAAGTGTCGAGAGGGTCAACATGTACTATGAATTCATCAATAAACACTCATTAATTCCAAAATTAATGTTACACTACTTGATGATATGAATCTACATTCCTTACTTCATCAATTTGAAAAAGTGATATCATATACCTCTAATACAACCTTCTTCATAATACAAATCAAAGAGTGTGTCTACTTTGATCATTTTACTTCAATTTTGGTGTAAAATATATTGATCAATTCACATACCTTATCTTTTAATTGAAGAGAAAGATAAATTAATTTCCAACTTCAATATGTAATAGTTGGTATAAAAAAAATTTATACTATGTAATATTTTCTGATGTGGAAAACTTCCCAAAATATAGTGGCATTAGTAAGCCACAATAAAAAAAGCACAATGCAAGATTGTAGAAATTCAATATGATAGTTATTCCAATATGGATGCAATAAAATTTAGTTACAAGGATGACCAAGATCGAGCTACAAGTGGGTGTATATAGGATCATCAAGAGATGTGGATTTACAACCAATATATAATAATAGGATATGTAGTCACATGTGTTGTAGATCTCCACCAAACAAGGAAAGTATAAGTCACATGTACAAGCTAACCAAGTAGATACTTACCTGAGAAAGATTTCCTTATCCTATGTGTATATAATGCAATAAAATATAATGAAATGCAAGAAAACAAATATATATCAACATAATACTCTCTCTTATTGATATCCTAATGTCTAGGGTGTGTTTCCCTCTTGATCCATGTCACCTTTGATTTTAGAGTTCTACCTTTGTAGGGAAACTTACTTACTGAAATGATGGTAGCCTACCTTCACCAATATCATGAGTGGCATAAAATAAAAGTGATAACACCATAATCTACACTCCAAAACTATATGCAAAGTTTTGATACAACTACAATTTGTGATTAGATTGATTAAACCAATTTTTAAATCATTAACATGAATCTTAATCTTATGATTGAATTGTGTGATTATGTATAGATTTAGTAATATAATCATGAACACCAATTCATACCATATTATGTAACTTACATAAAATTATAATAAATAAGCATGCAAACACATAAAATAAGTATATACAACATACCCACAAGAGTAAATACCCATGATTGCCCTAGAGAAACCTAGTGTAGAAAAAGACTAGCAAGTGGTGTCTCCATATCATCGGTGAATGCAAGTCAATAATCTCATGAGGCTATATGATACAATAATCAGCCCATCTATGTTCGTTTGCATCTCAAAATATTTTTCTATGCTATATTATATTTTCTAATATGCCCTACAATGTTGAACTCAATCTCCAGATGATTATTCAATTCATCTCCAATAATATTTTACCCAAAGGATATTGAAATAATTAAAAAAACACTAAATAACATACTAACCTAATAGACAACATACTAACATACTAACCTAATCGACAACATATGTATTCCTAGAGACTATAGGGGTCACATGATTTATGCTTATTTTATCAACCTTGGAACCCAAAATTCCAACTTTGTTAAGGCCACGATGACATTTCATGGGATTTAGTTAGCTAAAATTAATAGGTTTACCAAAGTAATTGTTGAAGATGACTAATAATATCATCAACATGCTTGATGAAAATTCCTCCTCATGTTGGACTTATCATGAAATTATAAGGGAGTCACAATCAAATTTATTAAGAATAGGGGATCACATGATTGTGCATGTGTTCAAAGAATACAACATGATGATAAACTTTCTAGCTAAATTGGGCCTTTAAATCAAATCCTTCATGCTTTTGAATGAAGATAATCATTATCGAAGCATGTGAAATTAATATCCTCAATGAGGCAAAGGATATCAAAATATCTAATGTCAGAGGAAATGCTACTCTAGCCCCTTGATATGATAACTAGTGTACTTCAAATTGATTATGAGATTAAGAGTTGGATCCTTCATTCCACCTTCTTTTGTCTTGTAATTTTATTTTGACACCATAGTCTCAAATATTACTTTGCATTTAGTAGTGTCTAGTGGTCTTTCCCTTTCATTACTTGCTATTTTTCTTTGCCATGGAGGGTGGTTTAGTGCATGAGGTTGATTTGAATGATTTTGAATGTCTTAAAAGTGATAAAGAGGTTTAGACCATACTCCAAAAATGAAATCTCTCCTAGTATATTGAGGCCATGAATGATCACAACTATGTTCTCTCAATTGAGTTTTCTAACTCTTGGAAGTCCAACATTGTTTATGGTAGGGGAATTTCTTTCCATGTCATGATGGAGCTTACTGAATTTTTTATGGGGCTTCCTTTAGATTGTGTCATGATCCCAAATAAGGTTTTTTTTTTTTTTATCAAGATTCCATGAATAGGTTTCTCAAAAAAGTGAGAAAGTGAAAAAATTATAGTGTAGAATGGCTTTGATAGGGGAGACCTGTTAGGCATCTAGAAGAAAATTGTCAAATTTCTTATGAGGTAAATCACTTTGGAGGGTCACTATGGTAGGTTCCATGCCTATCTATTTCACATTCTTAATCATTTTTGTCATAATGTTAAAATGAATTTTTATTTTTGGCCTTTTTCTTTGTTGGAGTTGTCTGTTAAAAAAATGTTGATATCTAGGAAAGTTATGCTCCTTTGAAACAAGGGCTTATTTAGCATCTATACCATTTCAATATTGTGATCACCCTAGTCCCCACCATCTATCCTAGAATATACAATCCCTTCATTATTCATTAAGATGAGGGTCCTACACCCAAAAGGAGAAAATCTAACCCTTGTTCCTTAGAGACTAACCTAACCCATCCCTTGGTGGATTTCATTCCCTCTGTGGACCCCTCCCCTTCCTCTTCTAAAGGGAAGAAATTTTATTTTAAAAACATTCAAGAGGATCTTTGTATTTATGTCTCTAATGAGGATTCCTCCCCTCTGCACTCCCCATAACTTGATTCTCTTATTTCCCCCATTCTTGTGACAACCCCTCCCCCAAGGACATGCCTAAAACTATGTCTAACCCTAGCCATAAAACCCCTATTGTTGAGCCCTATTTGGTAAAATCTCATCATTGTTCCTTATGCTCCCAAATTGGTGAAAAGGTTAATGATCTGTGCATGGCCTTCAATACTCAAAATGACATATTGAAGTGGCAACTCTCCAAACAATAGACTACTAAAAAGAAAATTTAGAATTTAGAATCCATGGTGATGTCTAAATCTTTGGAGTGGTTGGGGGAGGATGTGGATAAGGACTAGTGGGATATTGTCAAAGAGATAGTGGCCACCTTTGACAAATGGGGACAAAAGGAAAAGGAGGTGGATAACATAAAACATGCCAAAGGGAATGTTGTTGACATAAGAATTTTGGAAAAGGAGGTTGGTTTTCTTAAAGCTAATGAGGATAAGATTTATAGGATCCTACAAGAAATCATTGCTTGTTGTAAGGAGTTTGTGAAGACTACTACCACTACTCTCTAGGTCCTCCAACATGATTTGGAGAAGAGGAAGTTGGACAAGATAGACACAACTAGTTCTTAGGCCCCTCCCTCTACTATTACAAATGCCCTTAATAATAGGAAGGATAAAGGTAAAGGAAAAGTGATCACCCAAAATGTTGAATAGGAGATCCCTACTAACATGGTGTGCATAGATCCCAAGGAACTATCTTTCGTGGAGAAGCTTGACTTTTTGTACAAGGAATGACAAGCCATAAAAGGTCTAAACTTGTTGGGTAACCAATATTTGTTGTCTATTGGTCTGGTGCTAGTGCTTTTTTTTTTTGGTTCTTGGTTTGTTTTCTCTTGTTGGTGTCTAGTCTCACTTCTAGCGAGACACATACTTTTAGCATTTATGTCTAGTTTGTAGCAGATCCAAGCCCTTTTCCCATTTTTATCTTAATCAAAACATACAAATTGATTTATTGTTTTTGTTTTTATCTTATTCAAGACAAGTTTGTTTTATACAAACTCATTGCTAATTTTTTTTGGTGGATCCAATCATCCCTGAATCCATCATGTGTTAATTAAAATGGTTTTGTTTTAAAAAAATCCATCTCTAAGATATATTTTTTAAAATAAAAATTTATAATAGTATTTATAGAAAACTTTGGTGGTCTTCTCTACTACTTCCTAAATATATTGCACCTATTTCAACACTTTATAGATACCTTCACAATTTTTAATAAGAAAACTTATTGAGGGATCGTAAAATCCTCTTAGATTTCCTAAACAATACATATACACCCATGGTGAATTAGATTATATGACACGGTGCTGTCATAATAGTGGTTTACAATTCCTGAGAGGAACGAATTTTAGCTGAAATCACATATTTTTAGAAAATATAATGATTTAAGCCTTAAAAAGTTCCATTTTAAGGATTCCAATTGAAGAGGGTTTGATCAAATCACCTTAGATCAAACCCCCTTGGATAGAACCTCTAGTTTTAAACCATGCCTATAAATGCGTCTCCTTTACACCTATCAAAATGCTGATAAAAAATCACTTTTGATTTAGATTTTGGGGGATCAAATGAATTCATTTAAAATTTATTTCAAATGATTATGGTATTCCTCATAACAAGCTATCCAATGAATATAATTTTAATATGTTTTGGTTTTGTTATGTATTTGTTTTTAAGTTTTATTAAACATAGGTTTTTCATCGAAAATAAATTTCTTTGTTCTTCACATGTGGAAAAATAGAATATTATCAAAAAAAAATTTGAAAATATGAGTGCACCAGATATTGAAGTCCTGATCCAACAAAAAATAAAATAAAATTTTGACATATACAAAAAAGTTATGTGTTATACCGCTATGTCTCGAAATTGTAATTTGTTTGACTTTGAAACTTGATTAAGGAACAAATATTCAATAAAAAAAAATATTTAACCAAGTGGAAGCACTAGATATCAGAGTTACAAATCTAAATTTGAAAGAATTATAATTTTATCCTCATGGAAAAAAATATAATGTGTAATCCACTTTTAAAAATGTTGTTTTCTGAAAAATCTATTTTCGTGGAGATGGAAAAAGAAGTGCAATTTGATTCCAAAAATTTTGAAAAAAATATTTTTAGAATCTACAAACAAAATTTGATGAGACTCTAGTTTTCACCATCTTCAAATTCCTCACAGTTTAGCTGCTATAGGTGCCCGAATGTGAAGATTTAGTGAAAAATAATAATTTCAGTGTCCAGTTTGGCCAAAAATTGTAAACCACTATTATGGGATCACAAAATCCTTTATAAGAAAACTTATTGAGGGATCATAAAATCCTCTTAGATTTCCTAAACAATACATATACACCCATGGTGAATTAGATTATATGACAATTAGATCCAATTTGGATAATTTGTTTCAACTAATTATTAAAGTTATGTGATTTACATAGATTATATCCCTATTCCTTTTATAAGAAATGCCATAAATTTCTAATTGTAGTTTGTTGAAGTTAGAATAATTTATTCAAATAAATGTATTCTTATCCTTTTCATGAATTATTTTTGCAATTTTTCAAAGTAGCTTCCAAGTGGGGAGGAGTCTAAATATTTCTTATGATTTTTTTTCCTAATTTAGGAGTTTTTCATCAAACAATCTTAATGGATCATTACCTTCAGAGCTTGGTAACTTGGCCAAGTTGGAACAACTGTAAGTTTGATATATTTCTCCTTGAAACTACTACTTTTAAAATATAAAAATGAACAAGCAAAGACTTCATAAATTTTGTGCATGTAAGTTTTTATTCTCATGCTGATTTTTTTTTTCCTTTATTTTTTGTGAGTATTAAAATTTCAATATTTTCTAGTAAACTAAAATATATTAATTTATATTTTTGATTTGAGAATAAATTCTATCACCTAAGTCAAGTCTTTAAAATTTGAACTTTTTTGATGTATCTAATATCATAGCTAGTTTTCACTTAGACTGCAAATATTTAACTTCATACAATAGCTTTAAAAGTATATATCCTTTTTAATATTCTTTTAAACATGAATAGTTAAGAAGAATAATAAGGAATATAGTTCAAATAAATTCATAAATGATCATCTACTCTATTGAACAAATATGAAGCAACCCAATGGAAGAAATAATATGCTACAAAATCTTCTCCTTTACCTCTAAATTTTATAATAAAATATTTATATATATTTATGTCATAAATATTACTCAATTTTCAAATATTATCACATTTTATGATACATTACTTGAAATTGGATGAAAAAGGATCTACAAAATCATCCATGTCTAATGAAGAAATTTACAACACAATTTTAGGAGTGTTTAATGAATAAAAATATTTCATCTTAAGTGAATGAATAAACATGATTATGCATGTATAAAATATAATTTTTTTGATATCTACCACTTTGATTTCATCATTTCTTGATGGATGGAAAATTATAGAACGTTAAAATTTATTGTCAAGTAAAAAATAATACATAAATTTGAAAAGTTTAAAATAAAATTAAGACCATGATTTAAATCTATAGAAATAGACAAGCCAAAAATATTACACCATGAATAAAGAACTATTTGACAATTATAGGTGTTGTTATAATATTCATAAAGAAAACATCTTCATGAAAATTAGCTTATCTTCTTGTCCACCAAAGTAAAATATATCTTACCCTCCAAATAAACTCTTCTCAAAAAGTTTGCACCTTTCCCATAGTGAAAAAATAATTGTATTTCTTAAAAATGGCTTTATATCTTGTCCCCCAATTAAAATTGATTATTATTAGTCAAATTGCATGTCATAGTATTTTGTAGTGGTTCATGACTCACCAAGAGTCCCCAAAAAGGTTTATTATCCAAGAGAGTGAGAGGCAACACAAAGGAAATTGAATTTAGTGGGTGAGAAGGTATGAGTCAACTTTCCAAGAATATTATTCAATGATGCTAATGGACACTTTTTTTAGGCAATTTTAGTGATGTTATTCACTATATGTTAAGCCCTTGAATTTTCTATAGTATAAATGTTCTAAAAATTATAAGTTGAAGCTCCTTGCAAATAAAATTATAAATGTTCTAAAAATTAGAAGTTGAAGCTCCTTGCAAATAAAATTATAAATGTTCTAAAAATTAGAAGTTGAAGCTCCTTGTAAATAAAATTAAATTAATTTGCATGATATATATTTGTATTTTAGAATCTTTACAATATTTTAGAGGATTTTTCATTTTCATGTTTTTTAAAATAAAAAATATCTTTTTGAATTTTACTAGAGCAAAAGGTTCAAACATTTTTCAACTCAAGGTAAATAACTTGTATGCTCTTGACTAAAACTAAATTTTACAACTACACACTATTTAATTAAAAATAAAGACTAAAAAAAAAAATGAACATAAAGAATGGATAGGCTAAGACACAAAGAAATGAATATTTTGGTAAATTAAATTATCAAATTGATACAAAGCCATAATCTTCAACTTTGAGTGAACTTATAATACTAAGTAAGATTTGTTTTTAAATTAATCTCTCAACACACATAAAAACATTTCAATGGGAATTGAAAGCAATATAGGCATAATAAGTTATATTAAAAATATCTAATTCTAGATTAGCAATAACATTGAATGACAATTTCACCAATACATAGACATGAGAATTACAATTAAAAATCTAAATGAAAAATATAACTTATTTAAAAATTTTACAAACTTATTTCATGAAAATAAATAAAAATTTAATTGTTGCTTCTACTCTAAGAATAGATAGTTTCATAAAATGTAATTTTTATTATAAATCATATCATCTAATACTAAAACTAAAATCATGCAACCTCTAGTTAAGCTACAAATTAAATTTATGACAAGCTATGACTTAATACTCACATATCTTGCATGTAATGAGATATAAAAATAGAAAACTTTAGGATATAAATAGTCAATGCTAAAAATAGTGGAAAGCTAAAAATAGCACAAGCTCTTAATGATATTTTTTAATAAGATTCCTTACAAATATTCACAAGGGTTTTATTGTCTTCTATTTGATGAAGTTGTCAAAATAACACTTGAATCAACATATGTGATTAAGAAAATAATAACCTCTTCAAAAATGTGTACAATACTCATGGAGACATTCAAAAATGTGTAAAATATTCTATTTAGATTTATAGTATGATATTACACTTTGGGAGAAAACAAAAATGTTACAATGTAGGAAATACCCTAGCCTATTGCTAGAAAGAAACCCTAATGGTTTGTAGTCTTTTCTCTTTGTTTTCAACTTTCTGACCTATTTTCATCTCCTTTTATGAACTAAGTATATATCTCTTTCCACACCACCACATGGTGTAGAAATATGAACTAGGTTACTTGAAAGTTGATAGGTTTTCCACGCCTTCTTGCAACATCATCACATCTACATGCATCAAAAACCATGCCTTTGACATCAACAACCTTGTGTTTTGTACATAGATCAAGCCTCAAATAGGCCCATAGGTACTAGAAGTTGTTTGAAATCCATATTTTATTTAATCGCATCCCTTCCATAATCATTACTAACATTTTACAGCATGCACATAAGTAGATAACTCGTTCTTCAATTGATTGTAGAAAATTGGTGAAGAATTGAAAAACATAAAATTGGTGTACAAAACAAGGTAAAACCCATGAAATATATTAGATACGAGATCTGAATGGGAAGGAGGACCATTGAGAACTAGATTTCACCCCTAGCATTAATAGAAAATTGAAATTTTTTATCATCCATAATTGAATTTTCATGAGAATATGTGCCCTTGAGACAAATGGTGGTGTTTTAGGCAACAAAAATTTGGAGTAGTTACAAGGTCAAATATTATCATTAATGGCATCCTAGAAAGATTTGGGGAGTGGTTGAGGTGAATAGGAGAGAATAAAAAAGTTCAATATAGGTTGAGAGGTCAAAAAAGGAGTTGTAGGGTTTTGGTACAGAACAAGACACTAGGACAACAAATTATAATAAAAGTTTGGGAGTCTATTGAAACTCTACAAAAGGGGTTAGATGAGCAAAGGAATCAATATGAATAAATTTTAGAGAAATATGTGGAATTGAACATCAAGATGGGATGTTTGGCTGAAAATGGATGTCAAAAATTTAACTTGAACTCTATAAAGAAGAAACAAATGAAAAATTCTTTAAGACTTCATGTGGTAATTTAAGGTGGACTAGACATGAGGATTTCATATTCAAGTGAAGTATATGGGTCTAATGGAAGTTTACAATAAATATTTGGAGGCAATGTGTGAACATGTGGAAGGATGAGAGGTTGAAAGGTGGAGGTAGGATTGGAGTAAGTCCAAATGTGCAAAAAAATCCTACAAGGATGAATGGAAATGATGCAAGAGAAACTTGTGGAACTAGAAGAGGAAAGTGTACATGGGGAAGGAATTATTTTAGATCCACTTTGAAAGTCCACAAAGGTGAGGAAAAGGAAGATACATGAGGATGAAAGAAAGGAAAGGAGGTTATGATAAACAAACTAAAGTTTGGATGTCCTTAAAAGTCTTACAAATAAGGAGAAGTTGGGGAATGGAATAAATGGATGAGCCAATGAATCTAGTGGAGATTTTTTGTTGGATTAGACATCAATATGGTACATTGGACAAGAAGGAAATGTCTGCTAGTCCACAAAAACCCCACAATTTTATAAGAACTACAAAAAATGACTAGAATACTCCCAAACTTATAGCTTTCTTGGATTTTCATAAATTCTAGGATATAATAGGGATGTAGAGGGTGATGAAAAATAACACTAATGTAAATTTGGCCCATAGTGCACAAAGGGGGCATAGACTTAAATAATTTATGCACAACACAATTGAGCTCCAATACAAACCTTAATTAGAGTCATTATTAAAGCCAAAGTTAGAGTTGGTAAAGCCCAATATAAAGGGTTACAAAATTAAGGAAGGAGGCAATAATTACACTCATTAGTGGCTATAATGACACACATTATTAGGAGATGTGTGTAGAACCTGTAGTGGTGAGTTAGTTAGCCTTGTTTCAAGATAAAGTAAATAAATCCTTTGAAATGATTTTTTACCATAAAAAATATTCATGAGAGGCTTATATATGAGGGTTTATATCCATGTCCAAGTGAAGTGAAAATCAATGTTTGAGTCCAAGGGACCTACCAAAAAAGTATTTGTGTGTGTACTAGATAATATTCACCCTTAAAAAATAAAAGAGCAATCGATGACTACTATATTTCACTATTATTTCTAGTGGTGATGGTAAATTTGACCACTAGGAATAGAGCCATTTATGGCTATAGTATTTCATTGTAATTGCTAGTAGAAAGTTTTGATGCTCTAGACCATGATAACCAAGGAATCACAACAAAAGAAAAAGAGTGAAAAAAATAATTCTAGTATTGATTTTTCCTTAGTTTTTCCAAAGCAATAAAGGATGAATATATCTAAATGTGGGACTAATAATATGAAAGGATTGGCAAAAGGATTATTTTATCAATCGATAGAAATTTTTGCATATCATTTTCATGAAATCAAATATCCAAAGCTCTAATTCATTCAAGAATAAACTAAAACCTACAAATAAGGTTAAAAAATGAAGTCCTATGAACCTACACTATAGCATGTTGAACCATAAATTCAATATCCATTGAGCTCCAACCCTCAAAATTGCAAAATTACAAACTTTCAATTTTAATCAATATTATGTCTATTCCGCACAAAGTTCATAGTACATAAGTGAAGCATTTCCAATATGAATTCATGAATATTACAAGGAATAATGATAAATAATAGCATCAAATCCTCAAATTTTATTTGAATCCATAAGAAAAAAATAATAAATTTTACGTTTACTTCAAATGGACAAAATACAACAATAAAAGAAGCTAAACTAGGAATTATACAAGATCCAAGGAGATCTTCAAGAAGCACCAATAATATAAAGAGGGACAAAAAAAAATTATACTATAACTACCATATTACTTTCATTAATCATAATAGATATCTATGGTACTCTAGGGGACCCTTGAGCTATGAGAAGGATGATGGATACACCACCAACAAGGTCATTCTCAAACACAGAGGTCTCACATAGGACTCAAGATTCACACAAGAGCCTATCACAATAATCACCAAAGGATTCATTTTTTTGACAATCCTCTCAAAGCTTCTCACAAGAAAAAAAATTAGTTACTCTTAGTTCTACATAAGGATTTCTCACAACCACACATAATTACCACACTAGGTTTATGTTAGTTTCTCATGAATTAGTTTAGTCTCAACACTAAACCCTATAGGTTTCACAATGATTTCTCTCAAGGAAACCATAGATGCATTCACATATCCAATAATAAATGGAAAAATCATTTAAATCCAAATGTTCACATAAATATTAAATACGACCAATGTAAGATAAATTAACAAAGAGCCAAATATTCCAATAAAAAATCTATTATTTCCACACAAGTATACAATGATATCATAGGATCTAAAGAACATAACTAAACACAAAGTAAATAAAATATCATTCATAACATCAAGATATCAATTAAACACATATTGAATATGAGGAAAGAGAGTAAATAAAATAAAAAAAGAAAGGGTAATAAATTCCATTGCTTCCAAAGACTAAGTGAAGAAAAATCAACCTCCAACTCTCATAAGCCTTTGAGAAAAGTCCACAAGGAACAAGGTGAGATCCATCAAGGCCCTAACCAAAAGAATAGAGGAAAACCTCCAATAAATTGTTATGGAGAACTTAAAAATTCCCCAAGAGCCCATCCACACACATGTGGGAAGCATGTCATTCCCTAGAAAGAGTACCCACAACCCTCAAACAAAAACCTATAAGAAGTAAATTCCAAAGGTTCTCAAAATTCTCAATCTCCATTAGAACCCCTCTCAATATTTTTCTATAATTTCTCATTCCAAACATATATAACCTCAATAACAAAATTAGTTTCCTTTACATAAAGAAGAAACTATAACTTATTAAGAAAATATATTTAGCCCATACCTAATCCAAGAGGTTGACTTTAAAATATAATTAAAATAAATAAAAACCAAACAAACCAAAAAGAATCTAAAATAACCACAAGATGATTTAAGAATATTTTACTTAAATAGAAACTAAATTATTATTTATAATAATTTTAAATATCACTTAAAATATCTAGGGACATACATTCCAAAATACAGTCAAAGTAAATTAAATAAAAGACAAAATACTTTCCAACCTTCTCCAAGAAGTGTAGAAATCACCAAAAAAAATCATAGATGACAAAACAACTATGAATATGTCATCCAAACACACTCATAAGAGCCATATGGCCTCCTACTAGACCATTAATACTATTCAAACCAGTTCACACATGAAAAGAGGTCTCAAGCTTCCATTAGGAAAATTGATATGTTTAAGTAATATCCATGATTTTTTCCTCCACATACTTTCCATTGGCCATACATTTGTATATGCCTTGCACACTCAAGTTGCACAATAAATCCAATAGTAAGGATTATAGCTAAAGCGTAGTTAGACCAATATAGCAAAATTCTTTCATACATGGAACTAAAAGTATTTCTAACATCTCAAAGAATGATAATTGCACACATCATCTCTAATATATGTAACCTTAATTATGAAATAATGTAAATAAAAAGTCACAATTAATATCTAAAAACACAATGTAAAAATGATACTATAATTGACTCATATGAATCATACGAAGACATCACATTAGCCAAGCATGGCTCTAAATCATATATATCAATGCATAGATATAATCATGAACCAAAAAATCAATACCAAGTACGGGTTAGGATATATATGATAAACACAAACATCTCATGTTAGAAATATAAAATATATATCAATAAAATAATTTATCTACCAAATAGGTCTTGGAAACATGCAAAACATAATAATTAATAAGATAATTAAGACATTCAAAGAAACATGCAAGGACGGGCCTTACAAAGGGATTCATTTGGACATCCTTGGTGACTACAGTAATCAAGGAGGTATATATCAAAGTATGGCTCACATAAAATATGAAAGGATTAGAAAAAGGAGTAGTCTATCATGGTAGGGGGTTTTGTGGATTATTTTCATGGTTATGTGGTGTAGGTAGTTGTGGTTCTATATGGCACAACATGTTATTGGGCATTATTATGTGAGGTCTATATGTTTCATATTCCAACCTTATAATAGAGCTTCTTCTAAATCAACTATGGAATAAGATATTCTTAACTATCTTCATGAGGAAGCATTTAGAAATGAGATTGTTAGAACTAAGATGTAAACCAAGTCTTTATCAAACAAAAATCCCTTAAGCCCTCACTGAGAGATAAAGAATTTCTAGTCAATAAGTCCTCACAAACACACATGGCATCACCTAATCAATTATCTTCAACATTGCTCAATTCCAATAGCTAGAATATGTTGGTGGAAGTTGGCATATTGGATAGCGATTATCCTATTGTACCCAAATGGAATTTTTGGTAATGTACCAAACTAGAAACTGAATTATTGTCTTTCCATCAAAATAGAAGTCATGTTTCCAAAAAATCATGATATTCCTTGTCTTTTATTTATGTATTTGTAGAGGCATCCTTAATGGTGAAATTTGGATTAATTTATGAAAAATGCTAAAAATTATGAAGCTAGGGAAAAATTGTAGGAATATTGCTAGTTGTTGACACCTTTTAGTGAGGTAGGGTTTAATTTAGAGTTTTAAGATAGGGTAGTACATTGGCATGCGTGTGTAAGGATCTTATGGTAGAAAGTTATAATTTGTCTAAGAATGTGTGGAGTGCATGATAAATGATGGAAGTGAGTTTATAATTGTCAATATCTACATTAGGATGTGTAAGAGTGCACCACAAAGCGTGGATGTGAGTTTGGAGTTGTCAAATCTATAAATATTCTTTTTCTAGCATAATATATAATTTGAAATCATAAATTTTAACCAAATTTTATAAAAGCCCATAATAGATGTGCACCACAATGTGTATAACAAGTTGTGAGGTCATTAAACCTACCTAGAGTATAGCTTGGTATATGTTTTCTAGAAGGAAAAATGTGTTCATATGATAAAAAGGTGCATTGGCATTGATAGGTGTGTTCCTACAAACACATGGATTATTTTCAAATTTTGAAAATCCAAACAAGCTTTTACTAGTGTGTGCAAAACTATGGAGATAATTTTTTATTTGAGAATCATGTGAGGTAGATAATAGGGGAATGACCATCAAAATTTCAACATTTTTATGCAAATTAAACACTTGCACATGGATGCTAAGGTGTATGTTGATGAAGGGATACAAGTAACACATATGTTACAAGCATCACAAGCATGTGCCAAATAATGGATGGGTATAATTTGTGTTTAAAAGTTTTTAGGTGTAGTTATATGACACAAACTTTGATTTAGGGAAACATTTTCCAAGTTAAATATTTGCATGACTATGATAGGTGTGCACCATTTTACATCCTTTACAAAATAGTGATACAAAACATGCCCTTGTGTTAGAAAGAAAAACTTTCAAAATTTCAAAAATAGTAGCATGATTATAAGGAGCATACTTGTTTGTAAAGGATGTATTTTTTTACAAAAATATTATTTTGTAAGGAGAATGCTCTTACAAGTAGTCATAGCTATTAAAAAAAAATGGCCTACTCTTATTTATCCTATTCTAAGGGTAATTTAATTTTAATAAGAAAATTAAAAGTAGAAAAATAAATAATATATATTCATAGATGGATTTTCTTCATATGTATTAACAAAAAAAAACTACACCAATAGATTTAGTTAGAGATTGTCATTATTCCAACTATGATTTATATGTCAATATCACAAGGTTTTTATATAATTTTTTAGTCACCTAATATAATAAATATTATTAAAAAAATTATTAATATTAAAGATTGTTATCATTGCCTAGTTTCAATAGGGTCTACTCTCTAAAGATTATTGAAATTAAGAAATAAAGAACACAAGGATCTAACACATTGATGATTACACTATAATGGCTTTAGATATTCATTTAATCTACTAAGCACTTAAACCAACTAATAACTAGCATCTAATAATTAACATTAATATGCTAATTTATTTATTACATAATATATGTCATACACTACATAATTTTTGTAGTGTAGGAAAATGCATACCCTTGCATTTTCACACTTGTTTAGGCCTGCCTTGCTTTGTTTATCCTTATTTATGTCTTAATTGGTCCTATTTTGCATCCACAACCCTAATAAACTACACCTTTTTTTTGCTAATCTCAACAAACATCAAAGGGTAAAGACACTTAACATTTGAGCTGTAAAACCTTTGATTTTGGTGAGTGGAACTGAAATACCCACCAGGTGCCTCATCTCCAGTTCTGTGGGGACCTTGATTTGAGAGTACTGAAAAGTGTCACTTTGAGTTTTGTGCCTAGTTTCATGCTCGGACTAAGACGCCACCAGTGCCCAATCCTCCAGAGGTGTTTTCGATTTGTTCTCAAATTCAAGGATTCAGCCTCCTTGGCCTTAATGGAAATTGTCGCCTTTGTTGTGGCAATTTGGGATAAGTGAAGGGCGACACGATAAATATGGTTCGGTCATTTTCTACACATCAAAGCCTGTGATATATCTCTACACATTTGAGCTCACAAGAGCATTCAAGAGTAATTATCAAGTATTTTGTTTACCTATCAAAGATTCAAGTGGTCATGGTTTCAAGTATATTTTACCATGTGGCTTTTGTTTAAATGCAATGTAAGCTGATTCCGCTAATTAAAGTCAAGATCTTTCACACCCATTGATTCCAAGATCTGCTCAAGCTAGTCACTTCACAAAAGTTTGCAGATTTCACAAGGGTTTGGTGAGTTGTAACATTGTATGTTGTTCATTCATCATTTCCCTTCATTATTCTATTTCATTTCAAGGTTTAACTACCAACAAGGGGTTTGACCAAGGAAAACCCCCATTTACTAACAATCAACAAGTTTTCCCTCTCTTGTGTGCTTGTGATTGTAGATTTAGGTTGAAGACTTGAAGATCATTTGAAGTGCAAAGTTGCAAAGTTGTCATCTTCACAAAAACTCACCTACAAATTAAATCTGGAAGTTTCAAAATTTGAGATTTGAGAAGAAGGAAGTGCATACATCAAGCCTCAGGATCACATTCAGAGATTTTAGAATTCATATCAGATCTAAGAAAAGATGGTAAAGGACGCTGAATCTCTTAAGGGTATTTTCAGAAATTCTTTCAGATCTAGTTCCAACATCTGAAGATTTTTCGTCTTCCCTGAAAAACAACAATGGGACTAATAAGACAATAAGGGCATCTTAGTCCTCCATAGTATATTTTGACAACTTCTTTGCATTTCTGAAATCCTTGTCACATTTCTAGACTTCCTAGGCTATTACACTATGAACTCCCATGCTGATCACCATTAAATCCCTTCTCATTTAGCTGTACATGTTAGGCTCAGGAGTTTAGCTGTTTTCACTGGAGTTCTTCTCAAGCTGCCTGGTCCCCCAAAGCCAGTTGCTAAACCCCTTCCCGGTCTTGTTGAATTGATCCCTGGGGCTGATAACCACTGGGGATCCTAGGACATAATTGAATGACCTAGGGAGAAGAGAGTGGGAAATCCCACCCCCTTTTTTCTTTACAGTTCAATTTCTAACAAAGATTGCTTAGGGTTTGAAAATATTTATCATTTTAACAAATTTTTAATAGACTCTTTAAGTATAAGTGACTTTAGTAGTGAAAATGGTTTTGATCTCCCTAATTTTAAATATGCATAAACAACATTTTTTGGGAAATTTTCATGTGCCCTAGGGCTTCAGAGCAATCAAAGTTGTACATCTAAGCAAGGATTTGTTGTAAGGATCAACATAGAATAAAGGATTTTTCAAATTTAAAGCATCAAGATTGGTGAATTGCCAAAGTTATGGAGTTTCTTCAAAGGGATTTACATGATCAAAACATAAATGCTTCATCAAAATTGTCTCAAGAGCCAACTATTGAAAAAACTATTTTTTAGCCTAATCTATTTATGGTTGAAACTATTTTTTATTTTAACCCATTTTTAGGAAATGGGCATATTCTAAGAAGCCTATTTTTAGCAATTTTTTTATAGATCAACTATTTTTAGATGGTCTTCAATAATACTTATTGTTAGTTTGTAGTTATCATCAAGAATCTATCTAAAGATTTCTTGAGTTAGGGTTTGGTGTTTGTAGAAAAGAAGTTTAATAAGATTGTTGTGGGCAAGCAATCTATTCTTAGGGTAGTATTGTTAGCTTTTTTAATTTTTCATGCAACACATTGTAAACTCTTATAAAAAGGTATTATATGTATGTAGGTTAATAATTCAATATTATTTAATAAAATTTAGTAATGCCTATGTTGTTTCTAAATTGTTGAAATATTTTTTTATTGTGCTTTTGTGTTGATTATTTCTTAACATTTACTAAAAATATTGTAAAGTGTTAAGTTGGTCATTATGTTAGAAATTTAATTTGTTCCTTACAAGACAATACAAAATGGAACAAATTGTATACTAGAACCATCCTTCGAATTGTGAGAGAAAGCTCAATGAGATATAATTATATCTAGAACTAATCCTAGACTAAAAATATAGACAAAACTTACTAGTATGCATACTATATAAGATATCAATGACGGTTTGCATAAATAAAAATATTAACTTTTCCTATATTCTTGTCCTGTAGACATGATTTTTAGATACGAAGGAAAAAAAACTATTAAACATGAACAAACTACAACTTCATACTCGTTAAAACAAACACTAGTATTCTAATATAAATGGCATATTTGAAAGTAAAATAGATTTAAAAACATACAATTCTATAAAATAAATTGCTAAGTGGTATACAAAACAACTACTAAGTGAATCACTAGCACCAATACATCTTTTTAATCTCCATTTTTAGCTAGAAAGAGTGAGTGTTTGATAGCTATTTAGGTTATCCACTCAAAAATCATAAAACCCTTCACGTGGAGAAGAAGTGCTAAATTTCTTTTTTCCCTAACCTAAGAACCAAAAAGATAGGTTTTCAAGACATATTTATTTATTTTCTATATGTCAAAAAACCTATAAAATAAGCCTATAGAAATTGTAATGCATGAAA
>VDFB02070844.1:0-20487 GCA_007258455.2 Sequoia sempervirens | reverse complement strand
TTTAGTCTTCAATCCTTTTCTAGCAACTAGTCCTTCATTAATAAAATTGTGAGTTGCTCCCGTATCAATTAGGGCAACTATCCTTTGTGAATTCACAACTCCATGAACCCTAAAAGATTCATTTTTTTGAAAGCTTGATAGTTGTGCAAAAGCACTACCATCTCCCACCTCTTCGGACTTGTCTTCTGGAGCTTCTTCACCTTCACTACTTGCTGATTCGTATTGCTGATCAAACGAATCAGATGCTGATCCATAATCAGAATAGCCCTCCATTCGATTAGCTTTGCCTCTTCCATAGCAGCGATGACCCTTAACCCAAGGATCACGGCAAGTGTAACAAACTCCATCCTTTCTAAGATGTTCTTTGAGCTCTTCGGACAGCCTTGGTGGAAACTTCTTGGGCAGATTTGAAGAACGCTTTTTATCTTTCTTATGGCTAAATGGTTTTGAGTGAAATTTAGGCCTTGGGGCTGCCAACTCCATGCTCCTAGCTTTCTTGATAGCTTCATCTAGTGTTGGAGGATCAAATGCTTTGACCCAACCCTTCAAAGGCTCCATTAAACCTTCAGCAAAAAGAACTACAAGTCTTCTTTCAGTAATGTTTGGCACCATTACTGACAACCTCTGAAAATCAGCCACATAGCTTTCTAAAGATCCTTGCTGTTTCAATTGTGCCAATTCTCTAAATCTTAATTCAGGATCTTTGGTGTCAAACCTTTCAATCAACTTATTTGTAAACTCTCCATATGTGCGAATGAGGTTATGGCCAAGAGTGACCAAACCATGAGTCCACCATTCATGAGCTATCCCATCTAAATGCAAGGTAGCAAATTTGATAGCATCCTCTTCCGACATAGGTCTAAGAGAAAGGTAGTTATCTAACTTTTGTACCCATGACCTGGCTGTACACTTATTACTACCATCAAAATGTTCCAAAGTGATCTTTCCCAATGCCTGGTAGAAATCATTTCTAGGTGTTGTAGGAGGACGTTGATCATTCCTTCCACCATTTCTCCGACTCCTTTGATTCATGTATTGATCAAAGGTCCAAGTACCCCTCAAATCAAGAGGTAAAGAAACGTACTCCATGTAAGTTTGACGAGCATCATCAGCAAAGTTTGGAGTAGCCTCAACTGGTTGTTGCTCTTCCCTTGGTGTGAAAACGGGAAAAAGGGGTCTAGAGGATGACCCACTATGAATTGTAGTATGCTGACCCACAATTCTGTCTCTAGTATTCACCTCAGGAATGCCACTATTATTATTTCCATTAACTCCACTACTTTCTCCAGCTGAGTTATTTTGGGGCTGAATAATACTCTGAGCTGCTTGCTGATCCAACTTGGATAATAAACGGGACATCATGTCTATCATCCCGTCAAACTTCTTCTCCACTCTATCCCTCTCTTCATTATCTCTCCTTACAGAATCTGACATTATTACAGCTATGTGATCAACCACTTCCACTGAATTATCTGAACCTTCCACTGTTTTACCAAGATCTCTTAGGACTTCTGAGAAGGTATCTGCCTCTGGAACGGGCGGAAACTGATGCTGATTTCTGGCCTGACTTCTGGTGTATGGCCGAGTGTCTCTTTCACTCATCAGTTAACTACTGCAAATTGCCACAGGATGGCAGGGTCTTCGGCTCTGATACCACTGAAATATGCTAACCAATTTTTTTCAAAGTTTTACACAATACAAACCAACACTTGCCAACTTGATTAGCGTTAGCATCAAATTGAAAACTGAACTTGAATTGAATAACTACTCAACGTCAAGAATGTGCACTCAAGATCCCACTAAGGGCGAGGTGCTAACATATGACGGAGTGAAGAAAGTTGAAATTATAAACAGATAGGCGGATAACCAGCCATGAAAAGCAATTCCACCCTACCACCAAACAGTGGGGGGAAAAGATTACACTAGAAACAATTCATCCGCTGCGGCGGGCATCCATAGAACTGTGGGAATTCACCACTCTGAGTGGGTACAAGAGTTACAATCAATTTAACCACACTGGCGGTAAACCATCCAGGGGACTTTTTAATGAGAATTTAATCAAATAGTTGCAGCAATAATAATGGGTTAGATTAGTACTACTAATCAGAACCTTACAATTCAAAATGACTGCAAATACATGAATTACAATGATAGAGAAATGAGATAAGGAGATAAGAATGAATTCTAACAATGTTCTTTGCTTTCCAATGACTGAAAAATGATTAAAACTGGAAACTGATAAATCTGATGTAAAACCCTGAGTTCTGGAATTTTATAACAGCAAACTGGAAAACAGTAAAACACTCATAACTCACTCATTTCACCTCCGAATTGACTGAAATCAGTTGCAAAAGTCTCTCAGAAGGTAGGCGACCAAACCAGGAGGAAGAAACAGCAGCAAATCACGTTCTTTATTTTCTGGCACAATTCCCAATGCAAGCTGAAATGTACGGCCTCCTTGAAAAATCGACTTTGCAAGATAAAAATGAATACTTGGAATTAAATTCCAATTTTTGGTGAAAGATGGCGCCTTGAGTCAACAAATTGATTGCCAAAATACCCAGAATGAAAATAAAATCACTCAGATTGATATGAGCAAAAATCAGCTTCAGCTGTGTAAAAACCAGGAAACCAGAACTATGAAAAAACTCCAAAATCTTCAATCTTTGATGCTCAATCTGCTAGTCTGATGTTGAGAAGCAGCAATGTAGCCAACTAGGTGTTATATTGCAAACACGAAATTGGATGAAAGGCTAGGAGGTAGACTTCCTCGAAGCAATATGTCAATTGTCATTTCGACAGCATAACTTTAGCATAATTTTCATGGATGAAATGTTGGAGCAAAAGCCTTCAATAAATAAGAGCTCACCAAAACTCTTCAATTTCCTGAAAAGCAGATCAAAAGACACAGGAGTCCCTTTGAATTCCAAAAAACCATTCAACTTCTCAAAGTGGTGTCCCAAAGGCCTCATGAAAAATTCACTTTATTCAAAAAAGTAACATTTATAAAAGTGGCGTCCAAATACAAGCTGAAGTAATATTTGAATAAAGATTAAATAATCTTATAATGAAGGCGTACCCTTCATGGCCCCACTTTAAAAACAACTTAAGTTATCTCCTTAGGCCAAGGGGGGGTGTCAACAGTGAATTAAAACATATTGCCTTCAATTAAATATTTTTCACCAATTAAAGCTTTCTGAAGACCAAACCATAATAACAATAACTGCTCCAACTGCAAAGGACTAACAAATGCAACTGTTACAACTAGCATTTACTAAAAATAGTAAATAACATGAAATGCCACAAAACTCCAAGCCACGAAACCCTAATTTCACCTCATTCCAGTCTACGGGTTCCGGAATAGACTGATGAATTGCAATGTTGATCACTGATGAGAAGGGGACATTACAATAACGCTCACGTATGATTTGCTGAGTGAGACAGAGTCATACTCCTCCAATGCCAGCATATCCCACAATGATGATTTGGTTGAGATTGGCGAGAAGAGGAAAGAAGTAGTTCCAAGCATAGAGCCTGTCCAGAAAAGACAGAAGATGGAGCCATCTCGTTTTACAGTGTCTAGGAACATTGACGAGCTAGTTGCTACCGATGACGAATCCTTGTTTGAGATGATGACACCTACCGTTCAGGAGAAGAACAATGAGCCAATCCAGTTGGACGACGATTAGCCTCCATCTCCTACAGGCACAGAAATACTAGGTTCGAGTAATGAAATGGAAGTCCAAAATGATGACTTCGAAAAGGGAATGATTTTTGCCCTCAGAAGAGTCTTGGATATTCCAAATGAAGGGAATGTTCAGGAGGAAGATAGTATCGAGCAACCTACCATTTCAGATTGGCTGAATGAGAGGATGAAAATTTAGGCACCAATTGAGGTCCAAGAAGAAGATGATACTACGGATTTCTTGGCGAGGTTGGAACAAGTTGCTACTAAGAAACCTGCCAAGAAGTTTTCCACAATTTAGGGTGGCTGTTCCATACAGATTGCAGTACCAACAGTGGATAAAGCACAAGATGAAATCACTCCCCATGAATACGCCATAACCACTATAGACCTTGGCCCAACAACAAAAGGATAGGAGGTGGAAGAACTAGATAACTCCGTCTCAACTATCAAGACGAGATTGAAAAAGAAAGTGGCGAAAAAGAAAGAATGCAAAAAGGAGGTTAAGCGCCTGAAGGAGTATGTACGGCATTTGACCCAACCACTCAATTAGGGTGATGCATCAGCTCCTCTTCTTAATTCCTCTCAGGAGATGGCCAAGGATGTGGAAGAAAGGATGGTCACGGCCAAGGAGGCCCAGGAATGGATGGCAAGCAAGGGCACGGAAGCGGCTTTGTTCATGAAGAGATTGACGCTTGCTTATAGACAAACTTCTTTCCTTTCCAGATTGGATGATATGGCGGAAACTTGGGATAACCTCCCAGATATTCAAAAGAGGCTCATTCCATACCTCAAAGTACTAAGGGGCATTCCAAAGGAAGAATTGGTTGAGGGAAAGGTGATTACTGCAGGAGCAGCTTATGATTTTCATCATTGGTTTTGGGCAGTGACTATACGAAGCGAAGTTCTGGAGACGGAAAATGCAGATGGGCTCAGAGTTGAGGAGCAAGTTAAATAAATCTAGAGGAAGATTTATATGATAGCTGCAGATGTGTTTGAAAGAGAGATTGTCCGGGAAAACGACATGCAGCTAGAAAGGTTGAAGCATAAGGTTCAGGAAGTTTTTTTCTCTACTACTAGACTAATTCTGAGATAGGATTTCACAAAAGTGGCGAACCTCTTGTCCATTCGAGATGATTTTGTGAGATAGGAAGCGGATTGGGAGAACACCTACGCCAAATGTGTTGAGGATTTGGACGGGCTTGAATTCAGGATACGCATGCTATCGCAAGTCACAATGGAGGAAGTTGTCACAATCGTGTCCAAGTTCATTGAGCACAATGCTGCCCAGGAGGATAGAGATGCCTTCCCTTGAAGATAGCTCCAACTGCCACCTCACTGCTTGTTTACTAGTTGTTAACTGATGTTATTTTGGGAAACCCTAATTAGGGTTGAGTTGTATTAATCTTCGCCATTGATGTTAAATTTAATCTTGGCCTTTCATTTGATTCTCAAAACTCTATATAAACTTGTGATCTCTCACTTTCATTTGTGTGGAGACAGTGTATGAAATTGTTGCATTAGACTATTTCCGATAATAAAAGCTCGTATGCATGATTTGCTTTGAACCACTTTTATTGTCAAGTAGTGAGCAAGGTTGCATAACTTCTACCATAGATTAGAATTAGATTACAATTAAGTAGAATTTGCTTTGAATGTTTGTTAAGAGAATGCGAGATTCATCGTATAGATTAAATGGTCAAATATTGCTCATACTTTCTTCGGATGGATGATTTTCATTCAATGCGTAAAGTTAGCCTGAGCTTGTGATTGTGGATGCTTAACTTCGGTCTTATTCAAGGATTGAAAATTATAATCACACCCTTTGAAGATTGCACCCACTTTGCATAGTTGTCCCAGGGAGGCAAAACAAAGCGTGGTTATTTGTTTCACCTAATCTCTGTTGTCTCTTGAATTCTTAGGCGTAGATTAGATTCTCTAAATCCTTATCTTTTTTCCCTTTTTTTGAGATCCAAATTGAAAGTCCCAACCGAAGAAGCCTTTAATGATAAATCTGTCTAAGTCTTGAACTTGTGAGAAACTGCCTAGCGTAAGTCCCCTTATGTATTACCAACAAATCACAACACCCATTGAGCTTATCCACATGTCATGACCTGACGAAAGAAACCTTGGAGTCTCCATATGATCTCCTCGCAATCTTAGCATACACGGTGAATTTGTTCAAGAGAGGATAGAGTGTCTTTGGACATTTTATTTTGTGTTCAGTGGATGATAAAACGTACACCAACATAAGAATTGGCACTAGAAGGAGGGCATTTCAACAAGGGATTGCTTACAAGTTAAGGCAATAGACATGATGCAAAATGGTATTGCCACATGAGTTTCCTTTTGATGTACCTGTCGAACAACTGGATCAACCACCGATAGATATTATCAATCAGTTGTATACACTAGCTTGGAAGTCACAGACCGATCATGCTCAATCTGGACAGACAAGCCATGTCCTTGCTAGAGAAGAAGAAAAGGGAAAGAGATTTGAGGAAGCAATCAAGAGAGACTTGATAAGAAAGAAGATCAATCGTCTAAAGCAAACCTTTGACAAAATAGAACGATCAGTCTCTACAAGCTCATCCTCAAATCCAGGCGTTGATAATAAGATGAAGAATGGTGCTCTCAGCCAACGCTCCTGATCCAGATCAAGATACTTGGCCAGTGTTATAGCCCAACTTGGGTTTTCATGACGAACAAGAGGATATCATTACCGAACTTTTCAGCCTCACGTGGCAAGAAAGAAGTGCTCCTGATTGGTTTCACATGCGCTTTATTCTTGAAGAAGAAAGAGCATGACGAATTGAGTTCAATATTCAAAGGGACCTCCTTATTGAAAGATTTGAAGCTCTTCAACGAGAGCAAAACTAGTAGGCCAACCAACAAGCCAATCAACAAGTCCCATAGCAAACGAACCAACCAGCCCCTGAGGCAACACCTGCACCACCTCGATAAGCTTAAAGGAGAATATGCTTGATTGAATTTTCTCTTTCTAAACAAACAAATTTCAGAGAGTTACTAGATCCATTCCAAATTATTTTAAAGAATTTGTAGAACTATCACCTTACAGAAATAGGCAAAAAAAGAGATTTAAAGCATTGCAGGAGGGAACACCTAGCGCAGTTGGTTCTAGTGAAGCACCGAGTGAGGAAGATCCTTTGGGTCTCTTTTGAACCTCGTTGCCACATACTCCAATTCCAGACCGTCAACTAGTTCCAGTAGTTGCACAAACTGTACAGGTAGTCCCACTAGTTTAACCAGTCCAAGTGAACCACCGAAACGCTCCAATGGCGTGGCGTCCAACTAATGCATCACCTATGACATTTGTTGTTTATCACAATTTACCTAAGAATCCAGAACATTTTTGTTCCAAGTTTCATAGTGGTGACCTGAACCACATCGCAGACAAGCATATCAAGCTTTTTGAAGATCTTCAGAACAGAGATATCCAAGAAGAAGATGTTGCCTGCAGATTGTTTCCCTACACGTTCGATGAGGATGCTTCTTACTGGTACATCCATTTTCCAGCTAACTCCATCCGCAATTGGCAACAAATGAAGACTACTTTCTTAGAAAAGTTCAAGCCACCGATTTCCCCATCCGATTTGAATAGACAATTTGTGGAAGTGAAGAGACAAGAACACGAACCAATTAGAACATTCAACAACAGATTCCACAGAGCCTATATGAGGTTAAGAGATCCCTATGAGTTGGACAATGCAGCGGCACAGCCAATCTATTAAGAAGCTTTGGATTGTCTTACTGCCATGTTTGTGAAGTCAACAAACCCGCTCCCAGCAGATTTGAAGGGAGCATATGCTGCAGCAATAAAGGCCAGTAATGGTCTAGGAGTAGGTATGGCTCTTGGTCCACTCAATTACTTAGGAATTGCAGCCTCCCAAAATCAAGTTCAAGATATTAATCAGGCATTTTCTCATCAGACACCTATGATGAACCTAGTTCCTCCAGTGGGAAATCAAATGGTCCTTCACCCAAGAGCACCTATGTCCCAAGTACCGCCAGCTCATCCCATATATCTTCAGAATGTGACAACTTCAACACAAACTCAAGAAGAGAAGGATGAAATGAAAGACTTGATTGAAAAAGTCAAGAAGCTGTCGACTGAAGTCACATATTTGAAAGGTCAAAATAGCCAAATTCAAATTTTTCAAAAGGGCTATGAGGCACCTCAAGGGAATTACCAAGGTCAAGGTCATTTTTGATACCAGAGAGACAATCATAATTATCAAAGGGACAATTAAAATTATCAAGGGAAAAATCAAGGTTTCCGGAATAACAATTTAGGCTTCCAAAAGAAGACCTAGAACACCAAACCTAACCACAGTACTATATTGTCACCCTTGGATAATCCACTTGCTAACAATTGTCTCGCAGACAAGGTGTTCCTAGCTAAAGCAGCATTATCAGGATGGTGCAAACTCCACAACACTGATCAACATTTTGAGTTATATTGTCGTGAGTTCCATGTAGCTGCAGATATTTTCAAAATCGAAAGGAGGAATTCGAAGGTAGAAGATCCTCCAGTGACCGGATACGAATTAGTTCCTGCTCAAAATATGATCAGGCCCTCATGATTGAGAGCGTTTGATTTCCACCCCAAGAATACCCACAATATTAGCATAGTCAAAGATTTCCACCTGCATCTGCAAATGGCCCAGTGGAGGCGCCACAATATCAAGATGGACCAGAAATTCAAGACCAATCTAGCCAGCCATCTACAATCAATGGTTATAATTTTCCTCCACTGTATAATAGTATATTGGTAGAAGGAACCAAAGAAGTGCTCCAACAGGCATCTGGAAATCCATTTAGGATATACCAAAGGAATAATCACCAAAGCGAACCTTTGACTACATCTATTCCTCCAAACAATTTCCAAACCCCACCAAATCCAAATGCTACCAATGTGCCATCTCTTCCTAGAGATTCGCCAGAATATCACCGGCAAAATGCCCAACCAAGAGGAGTGAGACACGTTACTGTTCCTCAAGCGGAACAAACAAGACAAGTGAGCCCTCAAGTGGAGCAGGTTCAAGGTCAAACAAAAGATCGTCCCAGAGAAGAACTAAAGAGGTTAAGTTCATATGTGTTAGAAGAATTTAAAAGAATGAAGGTTAGCTTACCTCTAATTGAGTTAATGAGAATCCCTGAGATTTGGGAAACACTTTTAGGTAGTTTGACTGAAGCAGTTGCTTCGAGAAACAACCTGCAGAGTATGCCAAACAGAGGAGTACCCAATGCTTTCGCAAATACCAATATTGTCTAGTTAGAAGTGACAAGCAATATATTTGATACTTCGCAACAACCTCCCAGTGTTGCAGGAATGACCCAAACATTGTCTAGAAATTCCAATCAAAGAGACATGTCGCCAGAAGAAGTCCTTATGGACACAAACATTTTTCAAGAAGAAGTCCTAGCAAATGAGCAACCACAAACCACACCGAAAAGAGAAATTGTGCTTGGAACACAAAAGGAAAAGAACTGAGATGTCGGCAATCAGGAGAAACACTTGGTAGTCTTTTACCAGGGAAAAGATGAGCCTGCTACGTTTTTATTGTCAGTCAGAATATTTGGAAAAATGTTACACAATTGCTTAGTGGATTTCGATGGTTCAAGCAACGTGATGCCACTTGATGTTTGCCGCAGGTTGGGACTTGTACCTGCAAGAACCAACAAGAAGGTCACACAATTAGATAAGACGAAAGTCCCTGTTATGGATGAATTGAATAATATCTACGTGCAATTAGCAGCAGATCGGAGAATACAAAGTTGTATAGACATCTCAGTGGTGGATATTCTTGATGGGTATGGCATACTTTTGAGTAGAGACTGGGCGAGGAGGCTGAATGGATATATTGCTACAGACTTTTCCCGCATGTGGCTACCGTGGAAGGGAGTCCCGAACCAAATAAGGATTGACAGCACACCGAGGCTCAAATTGATGATCACTGAATACGGGGAGAATAATGAGATAGTATTTCTAGAGACAGACTTAGGCACTTACCGGCCTAAGGTAAACGAAGTTCTCATGTTGCATGAATCAATTTAGGAAAGTAATCGGGTGACTAACTCTACAAATGCGCTAATTGAAAAAGAGGAAAGCTCCCAGGACAACGATAGAGGAATATTTGAAAGTTTCAGGAACTTTTCCTAGAAAAGTGTCCAAATGAAGGAAAAATTACATGAAAATATCCATGTTCAAGATTTATTGTTGCCAAATTGGTGTCAAGTCCACAACGCGGCTCATTCTGAGTTCATATGTAAGATGTGCCATAAAGCTATAGAAGAAGTACAAAGAAGTATTTCACAAATGTTAGGCTCTTCAAACCATCTGGAGATCAATCACATCGATGGCTTTACCTCAGTAAACATACAAGAGATAGCACTTGAACAAGATCATCAAGAAGAAAATGCAAACCCACAAACTCCACAGTCTTCACAACAAGAGCAAGTTTGGGATCCTAAGGTTTGATAGATCCCAATCAAAGAAAGGAGTTGGAGCTGATTTTGAGTTAATCAATCCGAAAGGAGAAGTATATCTTGCAGCTCATAGGCTAGAATTCCCATGTACGAATAATGAAGCAGAATATGAATCACTAATTCATGGGTTACTATTAGCACTAAGGAAAGGAGCAAGAGTATTACATGCTCTTGGAGATTCAGAGATAGTTGTGAAGCAAGTAAAGAAGCAGTATGTTTTCCATAACAAAAGATTGACTTGT
Organism: Sequoia sempervirens; assembly: GCA_007258455.2. Classification (NCBI taxonomy): domain Eukaryota; kingdom Viridiplantae; phylum Streptophyta; class Pinopsida; order Cupressales; family Cupressaceae; genus Sequoia; species Sequoia sempervirens. Next base: position 10,050 of record VDFB02070844.1, on the reverse strand, counting down.
TACCGCAACATAGTGTGGGATATTATTGAGAGCTTCGATGCTTTCAACATTCAATCTATGAACCGATCGAGAAATCAAGTAGCAAATTCTTTGGCAAAAGCAGCCAGTTCATTGGAGCCGCTAGCCATGGATGGCCTAAGTTAGTTCATAGTGGAGCTATCATCAATACTGTCAATTCCTGATAACATCACAAATTTTCAAGTTTTTGAAGATGACCACATTCTTGAGTTTTTAACAAGTTCAAATGTTTTTACAGCACAAGTCATTGATGAAGAGGAGACACAAAGAGAAGCTGAATTTGATGATGATGGCATCATGAACCTAAAGACAAACATCATTCCAAGAGGGATTATACAATTGGAAAGAATATTCAACCAAGATCAAATTGATCAATTGAAGAGTCAAAGGATCGAAGGTGACCAGTATGAAAAGGTGAATTTGGGATCCGGAGAAGTGATAAAAAATGTATGCATAGTGTTGTGACCTTTTTCACACATCGCCCCATTCAGATGGGGACCCCTAATTTTTGCTCCATTCTGGTCTTTTTGGCTTTGGTTTTTGGTCCCTCTCTCCGTCTGTCTCTGTTCTATGGTCTACTTCCCGAGATTCCTCTGCCGTTGAGCTTAAAATGCAAAAATTCTAGCCAAGTCTGAAAATTAGGGTTTTGTCTTCCTGGTCAGTACAGGGGTCGAATAAAGTGAATAACTTGAAAATTGAGCTTAACATTGATGTTAGCATGTTTCCAGCAGGTTCTCAGCAAAATTTCATCAAATTCTGAGGTACTTACTATTTTTAGTAAGTGTGAAATTCAGGCAATTGTCAACTATTTTGAGATTCCGATCATCACACGGCATTGAGTGTACCGGACTGCTTGCATGCCAAATTTGAGCAAAAGCGGATAAACTATTTTAGCGGCCAAACCCGCATGAATATCGAGTCGGATCACGAGTTTTTCTTTGCATGATATTCCTTTTAGGTTTTCGAGACCTTGGCGGCGATATAACATGCAAGGCGAGATGATCACTTTCAGGTTCACCTTAGAGGCTATTTTTAGGGTTTGCATGTCGAAATTTCTTTTGCATGTCAGGTGATTCCTGATGGGTTTTTCGAGAGCTTCGCGATGGTGTGACATGCAAACGAGGATTCTCACTCAATAAGGAACTTGCTATTTTTAGCAGGTGTGTCCCGGCAGCCGCCACCCAGCAGCTCAGATTCACGAGCTAATCGCAGTGTCGCAGAAACGAAGACAAACGGAGTTCATTTGATACACATGCAATGCAAATTAGGGTTTCCAGCTTCGGAGCCTAAAAATAGGCATCAAAAGTCAAAATCTTCAAAATCCGATGTAAACCCGCGTCAGCGTTCTTGAGGCTATCTGCTGGTGAAATTTCAAGTCAAGAGCACTTACTATTTATAGTAAGTCAATTTGAAAGCGGCTAAAAATAGTAAATCAAAGCGCATCGTCGGTTAGCCGACCGGTAGGTCCGTGGTGAGGAGCGCCTCATCAAAATTTCAACTCGATCGGAGCTGGGGAGCTATCAGAAACATGAGCTTACTATTTTTAGTAAGCCACCTCCAGAAATAGGCTATAAATGGCAGGTTTGCTCAGAATGGCAGTGTCGACAGGTTGATAAGGTTATGAGAATGCTACGTTTAAAATTTCAAGTTAATCCAAGCTTCAGAAATGCAAGAATGAGAAGGCTTACTATAAATAGCAGGGTATGAGAAGCTGGCAAGAACGAGAAAATTTGTCTAAGTCTGGAACTTCGTCCAGCAGGCCTATCAAAATGCGCCCAGCTAGTAAGGAGGCATAAAAATTTCTAAGTATGAAGTTTTCGTCCTTCACACAGGGCAAAATGCGCCCAAGGGAACTCAGGAGGAAGTTTTAAAATTTTCTAAGTGTTTGTTTTCATCCTCCAACACATGTGAAATCCGCCCAGCTACAAGACACATCAAGGAAAAAATTTTCTAAGGCAAACTCGTCCTCCTCAAGAGGTGAAATGCGCCCAAAAGAGAATAAGTCAAAGTGGTCAATGCTTTTTATCCTGTAGCTAGGCCTAAATGCGCCCAAGGGAGGTTGATAGCATAAAAAATTTTCTAAGTGACAAACTTCATCCTTCTCCTAGGCCTAAATGCGCCCAAATGGGGCCACATGAGGACAAAACAAAGGAAGCTGAAAAGCCACAAGCTAAGGCGTTGGAAATATGTCATCCTCCACACATGCTGAAATGCGCCCACCTCATAAGCAAGTTTCTAAGTATAAGTTTCATCCAGCAAGGGGTATGAAATGCGCCCAAAGGAGAGAGGGGGTCAAAGCAAAGTCAACCTTTTTATCCTCCTCCACATAAGAAACGCGCCCAAAGCTTCCAAGTGAAGACAAAATAAGGAAGGCAAGGTGGCGTTGCATGTGTTTTATCCACCTCCCTATGCTAAATGCGCCCATGCAGCTAAGGAGTTAACAAGTCAACAAAACTCATCCTCCTCTATGCCTCAAATGCGCCCATGTTTGGATTGTAAGTAGTAAATGGAGGTGGTAAATGGGATAAAAGATATTCCAAGGCAGGGTGAAAGGTAGGTGAATACTCCAAGGCGTGATTTTAAATCTCCATCTCCTTCAAGTAATATGCGCCATGCAAAGAGGGTGATTGAAGTGTGTTGGGCGTTGAAAATGCTAAGGAGTGTTGAACATATTTCTAGGGCGTGATTTTAAAATTCCCTCTCAAAGTGAAATATCGCCTAAGTGTTAAAAAATTTCTCTAAGACGTTGGGGCTTCAAATGAATATTTTTTTTTAAGTGTGAAGTAAAATGCAAGGTGGTGTTAGAAAAATAAAATGTGCCAGGCGCCTCTATGAAAAATTTTCTAAGTGAAAGTTGGTATTTTCACAGGCCAAATTGATCGAGTCGGATATAAAATTTTCTAAGGCAAAATTTTCGAGGTGATTCAAAAAAATTTCTAAGGCACAAAATATTTTCTTCCTTAGAAAAATGCCTAAGTCTGGAGAGGTGGTGGATTTTTCCTTGAAGCACAGATGAGTCGCCTGAGGTGAAGTCAGTGATTGCCAGCTCCACAAGATTGATTAAAATTTTCCAAGTCAGAGCAAAATTCTCAGAGGGGATCGAAGAACGAGGACAAAATTGTTGAAAGAATAATTTTCTAAGGTTCAAAATTCAAAAAAAAATTAAATGAACCCGTTCGTTGGGCACCCATGGGTTCGATGCGTTCTGGAGAAAATTTTCTTCTAGGTATCGAAGATTATCGATGAGGAGTTGATTCTAAGGTCTTCCACAGCTTGTCGAGGATTCTGGGATGAAGATTTTAAGTGGGCACCAGGTTGATGAATTTTCCTAAGGGAAATTTTAAAATTTTCTAAGGCAAGTGTGAAGAAGACGTATTTTCAGGGTGAAATTCTCTAGACGATGAATTTGAAAGAAACTGCCTAGGTGAATTTGCTTCAATCCTTCGTGAAGATAGTTTACTTGAGCCAGAAATGAATAAAATCGAGGTTATCAGAGCTCCAGCAGGTGAAATGAATTTCTCAAAGATGAAGTTTGTCTAAGGCATGACCTTGAACACAAAGTTGGCGATGAGCACTTGAAAGTTGGAGCGTGAGGATCAGGTGAGTGAGTTAAGTTTATATCATGAAGTATTCTAATACCTCTCTCCTTGCTTGTTTTGCAGGAGAAATGTTGAGGCCAGAGCACGATGACTTGAAGTGGAAGCACGATGAAGATGAGTTTCAATCTCGAAGGAGAAAAAGTTGCAAGAAAATGGCTAAGTGTTGAAGAAACATTTTCAAGGCTCAAAGTGACGAAGATGAAGGCCCTCAAGTGGAAGAAATCAAAGAACGACGCCAAGAAAGAAGATCGAGAGCAGTGTGAACGCGTCTACAAATGGAATCTTCTAGAAGGATGATGGTGGACATTATGGCGCATTTATTACCCCACTCTCCTTTGTGGCGGTTTTAGGGCAATATTATTTAGGGCTGAGGTGGCACGATTCAGCCACTCTACTCGATTGTAACCCTAGCCGTCCTTTGGGACTTGGCTAGCTATATAAAGGGGGGAGTCCCCCTCATTTGTAACATAGGAAGTTAGAATCAGAGTAGACATTGAGAGAGTATTAGTATTAGAGCTAGATAGTGTAGCATTGTAGAGCATTTTTGCATAATTTGGAGAAGAGAGAAAGTTTTCCCTTTGAAAACTTTTGAAGAGATTGTTGTGTAACACATTTTATGATAATAGATCTTTTCATTGATGATGGAATTCGTCTTGTCATGAAATGCTAGCAAGGTTTCTTCTTCCTTTCGTATCCAAGTAGCTTAAATTCATGCAAGTAGCTTACTTTGGTGTGTGGTGTTTTATTGAGATAGCTTCGCTTTATTCCATACCACTAGCGCTTGTTGATGATAAGTTCGCCTTGCGTGGTCGACTGGAGATTATTTTGTGTTTAACTTCGGTTGTGGTTTACATGCTTATATGCGTTGTTCTGATGGTGTATGTATGTTAAACTATAACTTGAATACCTTTCGCTATCCCCTTTGAAGATTGCACCGATTTTACTGAGGCTGTCCGACGGAGGCTAGGTGAAATCCGGTTGAAGTCTATTGAAATGAAGCTCCACATATCCTGCATTTAGAATAGAACATAAACTTCTTAGGCCCTACACCCTTTTAAATTCAGTTCATTTCCGGTTAGAATTAGGAAACTTGCGCTCACCTGCCAAATCATTTGAATTACACGAAAGCCCTTAGTCTGCTGTTTGTTGTTAGCCGTCGAACAATTGTGTAAGTCCCCTTGAAAATACCAGCAATATCACATCGAGCCAAACTGAGCCTATTCGCACTTAAGGAACCTTGGAGTTGAAAGCATGATCTTACTCGCAATCTTAGCATGCTGAATACTTTGTTCAAGAGAGGATAGAGCGTCCGTTGGGAAACTTTATTCTGTGTTGGTGCGGTCTCAAAAACCACGTCAACACATAGGAAAAGCTTGCATGCGTGAAGAGAAGATTGGAATAATTCAAAGCCTGAGACAGTTTCCTGAAGTCATAGCGTGGAGCTATGAAGATTTAAGGACCTACGATACTTCCATCATTACACATACAATTCCGCACAGGCTAGGAAGTAAGCCATTTAGACAGCGTCAGAGACCTATTAACCAACTATTGGAGCCACTCATTCATTAGGAGGTCAAGAAATTGTTAACAGCAGGAATCATATTCCCAGTGCACCACTCAACATGGGTTGCCAATCTCGTCCCAATTTGAAAGAAAAAAAGAGAAATCCAACTATGTGTTGATTTTTGTAACTTGAATAAAGCCTCGGAAAAAGACAATTATTCTTTTCCATCGCTTGATGAGGTTTTGCTAATTGTCAATGGTTCACGAATGATCTCCTTTTTGGACGAATATTCTGGATACAACCAGGTCCTTGTAGAATATGAAGATAGATTGAAAATGATGTTCACAACAAAATGGGGAACCTTTTCTTACATGAGAATGCCCTTCGGGTTAATTAATGTAGGAGCCACATTTCAGAGGGCCATGGACATCGCCTTCAGCGATTTAATTGGGAAATGTATAATCATCTATATGGATAATTTGACAGTGTTTTCAAAGAAGAGAGAAGACCATATAAAAGATTTGAGGAAGGTATTTCAAAGATGTCAGAGGTATGGGATTTCCTTAAATTCAAAGAAGTGCATATTCGGGGTCACCGAAGAAAAATTGTTAGGTCACTTGATCACTGAGAGAGGAATATTGATTGATCCTGAACGTATAGAGGCCATATCAAGAATAAACCTTCCTACTAGCCAAAAGGAATTAAGATCTTTCTTCGGGAAGATCAATTTTGTCAGAAAATTTATCAACGGGTTTGTCGAGATAGTGAAGCCTTTAAATGAAATGTTAAAGAAGGATGCGAAAATGGACTAGACATTACCGACAAAGAAAGCATTTGAAGAAATCAAGCAAGCTATTGTTCATGCTCCTATCTTGGTTAGCCCAGATTATACAAAGCCTTTCTATTTATATTCCTTCGCATCAGAGCATTCTTGTACCGCAATGTTAACCCAGAGAATAGAAGAGAGAGATGAGCATCCCATAGCTTTCATGAGCTCACCTCTCAAGGATGCAGAATTAAGGTATCCAAGTATTGAAAATGTAGAAACCCTAGTTTCCCCTATTCTCCGGATCTGATCGTTTTTTTGATTTTTTGAAGGATTTTGGTTTTTTGCTTGTTTTTGAGTTTTTTGTGCAATACAAGGAAATTGCGATTTTTGCAAGTACTTGAAATAAATTCACTAAAAATCATTTAACTCTAAAAACTACAGAATTTAATGCCAATACTCATGCTGGACCTTTTATTAATCTTTCAGATTGATTACAATAGATACCCAGTTGCATGCAAGTGAAAAAGAATGATATTTATGAAAAAACCTGATTTCTGTAGCAGCAATAATTAATCTCCAGATGATGGTACGGCTTCACTAATCTCAGCTTCTCCCTCTCTCCAAAGTTTGCACACTGATCCAAGGATGTAGGCACCTCCAGGAAAGAAGTCAGAAGACCAATAAGTAAGGCGTTGTGCTCTGGGTACAAAAAGACGTCCTTGCTGATATGGTACGGCCATGTACAGAATGGTACGGCCTGGTAAATGACAGCAGCAAGTAACCAAGTACGGCTCCTCTGGAATCTCTGGATATGAAGGATATATGCGCCTAGAATGCAAGTTGTCTTCTGAAGGAATAAACTTCTCTGAAACTCTGTAAATAAATAATCCCTGAAGCTCAATGATTTCCTCTGGCTGAAGAAACCTCTGCTGGCAATAAATCAAGTGTTATTTCACACCCTCTGAATTGCTTCCAATGGAGATGGCTCGTTCCCCAAGGAATTCGAACTTGAAACCCTAAAGCTTCTTGCTCAGATCAAAGTTGATCAATTCTCAAAATCAATAATCATCATAATGGCTCAAAACCCAATGCAAATGCACTATATCTCTCAAAAGTGCGATTTCCTCAATAATAGGGTTTTATTAAAATATCCAACTTTTAATTCTTTTAATTTTTCCATAGTCTCAGCCAAATATTTTATAATAATTTTAATAGTCAATTTGGCCCCCTCTCTGATGATGGCGACCTCCTCAAGCAGAATCACTTAAGTTATAATTTAATATTATAACTTTATATTATAATCATCAAATAATTAATATTTAATTAATATAATTAAATATTAATATCTCCCTCGTTACTCATCCGATGACTGATCCGTCTGAAGCTGATGAACACTGAAGTGATTCTAAACGCTGCGAAAGCCATACTACTAAAAATAGTAGGGGTCCCACGCAGCCTGCCAGGAACTGCTAAAAATAGCAACTTCTGCAAGAAGTCTCCGATCGAGCCCAAATGAAAGCCTACTGATCAAACTTCGCCAACTGAAGCTGAGCCAAGCTCCCAAAATGACCCCCTATCCAGTCCATTAGCCTACGAGGGTCGTATGATAGGCCAATCCTGTGCTCCGAGAGATGTCACTGAGAAGGGGACATGACAGTCCGCCCCTCCTGAAATTGCTTGTCCTCAAGCAATCTCAATGCCGGATGCCGCATCTCGGCCTTCCCATGTCGTGATCTCAAATTTCCAGTAAATCTTCTCAATTTCACTCAGATATTCCCTCGGAGAAGTCCTCCGACGCGAATCGCTTCCCTCAGACCTGTGATGGACTCAGGTACTAAGATCAACTTTCTCATCATCTATATGGTGGTAGACCTCGCTGTACGCATTCTCACACGATGACCTAACGCTTTCCTTGAGGCGATACATGAAAACGTTGTGTACCCTGCTCTCTGCCGGAAGCTCAAACTCGTATGCCACCTCGCCAACTCTCCTCAGGATCCTGAAAGGACCGTAATAACGTGGCTTAAGCTTCTTTGACCCACTCTTCCTAAGAGTGGACTGACGGTAGGGCTGCAGCATGAGGTAAACCATGTCACCAACCTCGAAATGCCTCTCCGTCCTCTTCTGATCTGCATACTGTTTATGCTGATTTTGTGCCTTGGCTATATTTTCCTTGAGAGCCCTCATAGTGTCCTGACTCTCCTGCAACCAACCTCCTGCACTCGGCACTCTACTGTCGCTCAGTAGCAAATCAAGGAAACTCGGCGCCTCATACCCGTACAACGCCATGAAGGGTGACATCTGAATGGTCATATGGAATGTTGAGTTATAGCAATACTCACACAAATGTATCCATTTGACCCACGCCTTCTGCTGCCCTGCTATATAGTTTTGGAGGTAACCTTCCACCCACTTGTTCACAATCTCCGTCTGCCCATCAGTCTGCGGGTGGTAACTAGTGCTCGGAGTGAGCTCGGTCCCACAAAGTTTGAATACCTCCTGCCAGAAGTTACTCAGGAACCTACTATCTCTGTCGCTCACGACGTTCAGGCAACCCATGAAGTCCGGAATACCTCAGCGAAGAATAATTTCCTTACTTGTGCGTAGTCAGTGGTAAGTCGTGGTGATCGGAAAGAAGTGGGCATACTTCGTAAGCCGATCCACAACTACATAAATGCAATCACGCCCTTGGGCTTTAAGCAAGCCCGTAATAAAGTCCATCGACAGGCATTCCCACTTCCTGTCAGGAATCGGAAGTGGCTGTAGTAAACCTGCCGGGTACGTGTTCTCCTGCTTGTTCTGCTGACAAACAGGGCACTCACGCACGTATTGAAGAACATCTCCCTTGAGTCCTTTCCATGTGAACCTCTCCCATATCTGCCTGTAAGTTTTGAAGTATCCGGGATGTCCTGCTGTAGGCATGTCATGAAAGGCCCGCATAACGATGTTCTTCACCTCAGAACCTGGGATCAAGAATATCCTATTCTTGTAAATGATCAAGTCATTTACAAGCGTATACCTGGTATCAACTGCTGATCCCTCAACAATGCTGGAGGCCCAACTATCCTTGGCATACTCTGCCACTATCATATGCCTCCAATCCTCCGAGATATGAACCATAGTGCTCAAATACGGTCTACATGAAAGTGCATCAGCCACTACGTTCTGTGTACCTTTGATATATGAAATGTCAAAGTCATAAGCCTGCAACTTACTGACCCATTTCTGCTGCCTGTCATTAAGATCTCGCTGCCCTAAAAAGTGTCTCAAACTATTATGATCAGTTTTTATGCAAAATTTGCTGCCAACAAGATACTGCCTGAATTTTGCTAAGGCATGCATGATCGTGAGCATCTCCTTATCATAAATGCTATATAGTCTCTCGGGTCCTCTAAGCTTGCGGCTCTCGTACACAATCGGGTGCTTGTCCTGCATAAGCACCGCACCAATGCCCTCACCTGATGCATCACATTGAAGCTCAAACGGCTTCGTAAAGTCGGGTAGTGCCAAAACAGGGCATGTGGTCATCAACTCCTTGAACTTCATAAAACACTCCTGTGCCTCAGAAGTCCAAACAAATGCCCCCTTCTTCATTAAATCTGTCATCGGGGCTGCATGTCGTGAATAACCATTCACGAATCGGCGGTAGAATCTACACAAACTGAGAAACCCTCTCAACTATGTCAGGTTTGCCGGTGTGGGCCAATCAATAATGGCGCGGATCTTTTCAGGATCCATGCGCACTCCATCTGCACTGATAATATGACCTAGATATAGCAATTCGGTCATTCCCAAGTCACACTTGGATTCCTTGGCGTACAAGGACTCCCTCTCCAAGATACTCAACACTGTCTCCAAATGAGCTAAGTGCTCCTGCCATGTCCTGCTGTATATGAGAATATCATCAAAGAAGACCAAGACGAACCTCCTCAGCTGTGAATGAAAAACCCGGTTCATCGTGGACTGAAATGTAGCCGACGCATTAGTGAGCCCAAATGGCATCACTACGAACTCAAAGTGCCCACAATGACATCTGAACGCCGTCTTCTCTATGTCCTGCTCTCGGACTCTGATCTGATGATAACCCGACCGTAAATCAATCTTAGTAAAGTAACATGCCCCATGGAGCTCATCAATAAGCTCGTCAATCCTCGGTATCG
>VDFB02070843.1:0-11799 GCA_007258455.2 Sequoia sempervirens | reverse complement strand
TAGCCAACATTGACAACAAGCAGATTCTACCAAAATGTAGGCCAGTTCAGGTTGATGATGATCAGGTTTTCTACATTGCACAAAGAAGACCATGGGCTCTAAGACAAGGTATGCCACCAGGTCCATTATCTTTTAGTGGACCTTATTTCAATTCCTATACATCTGGTAATCAATGGCAACCCCCATACCCATCCAACTTGGGAGGCTATCCACCTCAGCCTTGGAACAACCCTCCAAACACCTGGCCCAATTATCAAAACCCTCCACCCCAGTGGCAACAATCCCAAGGGAATTGGTAGCAATTCCAGGGGAGTTGGCAGCAACCTCCAGGAAACTGGCATCAGACATCCCAATGGAGGGGAGGACAACAATGGCCAAACCAGGAAACTAGTTACATGCATCCCCCTCCATAGCCTCAACAGCCTACCATAATTCATCCTCCTACTATCTCGAGTTCTAGTACACCTAGACCTACTCAGTTACCAACTCAACCCACACCTAACCCAAATAACAAACCACAACAACAACCAATATACTATGAAAATCCTAAACAATTTCCTACATATGTTGTGAGTGTAAATGATATTCATCTATGTTCAGGAATCACCTTGCCAACTCCTTCCACTCCTATCATCACCAAGCTTCATGTAGAAGAAGAGGAGCATCAGAATTTCCCTATTCAGTCAAGTGTTCCTAAGAATCCTAAACCAATTCAATAGTCTAGACAAGACCCACCATTTCCTCAAAGGTTAGAAGTTGTTAAACAAAAGGAAGAGAAGGAAGAGACAACCTTTGATATTCTAGATCAGTTGAAACACATATGTGTTAAGATACATTTGTTCCAAGCCATAAAATATGTCCCCATATATAGCAAGGCAATCAAGGAAGCATGTCTCAAGAAGCCAAGGAGGAAAAAGAAAGACCCCACTATCATTCATGTGGTGGGACAGTTGGCGGATATCATGCTTGGGAAAGTTATTGTTCCTAAATATACTGACCCAGGTAGTCTTGTGGTAGGAGTCATTATAAATGGAATCCAAGTAAAGAATTCTCTAATAGATTTGGGAGCAGTGATCAATGTGATGACTAAGGATATCCTACAACAACTAAATGTTGCAAATATGAGACCTACTCCTACTATCTTGCAGCTTGCTAATAGTTCCACTGTCAAACCAGATGGTATAGTAGAAGACCTTGTTGTTACTCTAGACTCTTGGGAGTACCCAAAAAATTTCATGATCCTTTCCCCTAAAGCTACATTAGGATGGTATCCCATTATTCTAGGTAGACCGTGGTTAGCCACAAAAAATGCTTACATTGGATACCAGTCAGGGGACATGACTATTTCTTATGGGAGAAGCACTAAAAAGCTTGCTCTCTACCCTCTTGCTCAACCATCCCATGATATGGATAACCCCATATGGCCACATGTTGGAGAAGAGGCTGAGGAGGTCAATTCAGTGGCACAACTCATGATGATAGGTAGAATTCCTTTCATGTAGCTTCAAGAAGAAGATGAAATACTATCCCATATAATTTAGAACCATCATGAAGTGCATGAAGAATCATCCAGTTCTGCATGTCTATTGCAGACACTTTTTCCCACTCTTCCTGCACCTAAATTTTTTGTAGCAACATACATGATTCATACATTGTTACCACATGAACTAAAAATTCCAAGCATCAGTTAAACAACCATGATTGATTTGACCACACAAGTACAAGTTTCATAAGGGAAACATTTGAATATTAACAGCAAGTTGAGTCAAGAGCAGCAGTTGTCCCTGAAAAACCTCTTGAAGTTGCATCAACATGCATTTGCATGGGATTACCATGACATGAAAGGATTGGATCCCAAGCTTTGTACTCATAGGATATACATTAGAGATGATTGCACACTAGTACAACAACCACATAAGAGAATCAACCCTGCATTGAGGGAGATTGTAAAAGGGGAACTACAAAAGCTATTGGATGCAGGATTTATCTACCCTATCTCAGCTAGCCAATGGGTGTCTCCATTGGTAATTGTACCTAAAAAGGGAGGTAAATGGAGAGTTTGTGTTGACTATAGAGAACTAAACTCTTCCACCAAAAAGGATCATTTTCCCCTTCCTTTTATAGACCAAGTATTGGATTCACTTGCAGGTAAGCAGTATTTTTCTTTCCTAGATGGATTCAATGGGTATAATCAGATACAAATTGCACCTGAGGATAAAGAGAAGACAACTTTTACCTGTCCTTGGGGGATTTATGCCTATTCAATACTTCCATTTGGTTTGTGTAATGCACCTACAACCTTTCAAAGAGTAGTTATTAGTATATTTTCAGATCTCTCACATGATTGTATGGAGATCTACATGGATGATTTTACTACTTATGGTGTTGATTTTGCAAAATAATCAGAAAACCTAAAGAAAGTTTTGTAGATATGTGAGGACCATAATCTGTCCTTGAATAGTGAGAAATGATTTATGATGATGCATGAAGGAGTATTCCTTGACCATTATATCTCTTAGAAGGGAATTCAAGTGGACCCAGCCAAGATTGAGGTGATTACCAATCTTCCTATTCCTGCCAAACAAAAAGGTGTTAGAAGTTTCCTGGGACATGTAGGATACTATAGGTGCTTCATAAAATATTTTGGTAAGATGGCAACACCACTTTACAATCTTCTCACTAAAGATGTTGAGTTCCAGTGGACAGAGGATTGTGATAAAGCATTCTATGATTTTAAAACAACCTTAACCCATGCCCCTATGCTCAAAGGCCCTAATTGGGAACTCCCTTTTCATATTTGCATAGATGCATTTGATTATGCTATAGGGGTTGTCTTGGGACAAAAAGAGGGAGCAATTGAGAATGCAATCTACTTTGTTAGCAAGAACCTACAAGGAGCTGAGTTTAGTTACACAGTGATAGAGAAGGAAATGTTGGCAGTCATCTATGCTCTCAATAAGTTTGGGCATTACATAACAGGATATCAGATCTTTGTCCATATAGACCATGCAACCATAAGATACCTCATGAATAAGCCCTTGATTTTAGGAAGACTAGCAAGGTGGTTGTTGTTAATGCAGGAATTTAATATCACCATTGTTGACAAACTGGGCAAGGCCAATGTTGTGGCAGAATTTCTCTCCAAATTGACTACATCAAAGGACACTCAAGTCATTGATGACTCCTTCCCTAATGAACATTTATTTTCCATCATTGTGCACATAGCTTGGTATATAGATATAGCCAATTTTCTGGTTATGGGGAGGGTTCCCCCTCATTTCTCTCCAAAAGAGAGAAGGGTTCTCATTGAGAAAACTTTTCCTTTCTCATGGATTGCAGGATGTTTATTCTACATTGGACCGGATCATGTGATGAGAAGATGTGTAAGAGAGGATGAAACCTATGATATACTACATGCATGCCACAATGAACCCTATGGAGGGCACTTTGCAGCTAAGAGGACAACAATGAAGATTCTTAATATAGGATATTAATGTCCCATACTTCATAAGGATGCAGGAAAGTATACTAGGAAGTTTGATAGATGTCAAAGGATGGGCCAACCAACTAAATTTGATGAGATTCCTCTATTCCCTCAAGTAGTCATCACACCATTTGATAAATGGGGACTTGATTTTGTAGGACCAATTGATCCACCATCAAATGACAAATCTTACATCTTGGTTTGCACTGACTATGTGACCAAGTGGGTTGAGGTCAAGGCCATGAAACATGCCACAGACAATAAAGTTGCAGAATTCCTCTATGAAGAAATCTTCACATGTTATGGAGTTCCTAGAGATATAGTTACTGATCAAGTGGCTCAGTTTACATCAACTCTTGTCACAACATTGGTCAATGAATATAATGTAAGGCATAGGAAATTCACCCCCTATTACCCTCAAGCTAATGGCTAGTCTAAGGTGACAAATAGGGAAATAGAGGCTATTTTGACCAAAATAGTGGCAATTCATAGGAAATATTGGGCAAATAGGTTGTCAGAAGCTGTCTGGGCTTATAGAACCACTTGGAAGACAACCACTGGTTTCACTCTTGAATTATTGTATGGAAAAACAACCATGATGTCTATAGAGTTTGAGCATAAAAGTCTTAGAACTGCACTAGATCTTGAAATAGACATATTTGAGGCATAGAAGTACAAAATCATGCAACTAAATTCCTTGGATGAGATGAGAAATTCAGTTCTTCATCATACTAAGATAGTGCAAAATTAGAGAATCAAATGACATGACAAATACATAAAGGAAAAGAAGTTCCAGCCAGGTGATTGGGCCCTCCTTTATGACTCCAGGTATCAAGATAATGCAGGAAAATTGCAAACCAGGTGGTTGAGACCATATGAAGTTGTAGAAGTCTTCTCCAATGGTGTCGTTCAGCTCACAACCATTGACCCTGTTAGATTCAAGCTTCTGGTCAACGGTCATCATCTCGGGTTATATCATAAAACAACTTCCAAACAAGAATTCATGCAGCAATTTATTCAACACCAAACCTCTGAAGTTCCTGCAGCTAAAGGAAGTGGACCTAGTGTCCCTCCTTCTGACTAGTCAAAGTATGCATGCAATCACAATAAAGATTTCCACTTTTGTGGGAATCAATTTCTCCATCAATAAATCCATCCACCCATCCATCTCCATCCTTTCTCTCTCTTCCATAACTCCACCATCACTTCACTTCACCATCACTTCATTCCATCACCATTTCATTTAATTGCTAAACTCTACTTTTAAAGTAACCTGTATTTCCTTCCACATTCTTTGCAAATGACACTCCAAATTTTTAGGTACGTGCATAACAACTTGTTATATCTTAATTATCTTAAATGCATTCATTTAATTGTTGTATATTAATGTTGATATTTCACATAGCACATATTTGTACTATGCCTTGTCACATCATAATTATATTCTAGCATGTGCAGATACATACTCTAATTTAGGTTGGGGGGAGATGATGAGTCCAAATAATGGCTCAATTTTCATAGGGTTTATCACATATATATTTTTTGTTACTACTATAGACTTTAGCACCTAGTTATTGACACTCTCCATGTTGTTTCCCTAAATTTATGAACCTTGGGAATGAACTTATCCTTGTGACTTTTGATGATATTAACATGCTATGTGAATTATCTATGTTAATTTTACATGTGGTTGAATGGATGTTACTTTAAGGTAATTATGGATATGCAATTTTTTTGTACATGCTAATGTCATTATGCAGTTTCACATTAAGATGTTGATATAAATGAAGCCTACAAAGTAGAAGTTCTTGCCAGCTAGTCAGTTGCTAAGGAAGTCAGAAAGATGGTCATTAAAGAGGTCAATGGAGGGAAAATTTTAATGGAGGGAATTCCTAGCTCGTATGGAAGTTGTAACTACCTTTTTAATGATCATGTTTGTTAGTTGAGAAAATCTAGGAAGTGTGTTGTACTGGATCCTCGTTGGGGCTATATACACCTAAAAATGGTCTAGATAATCTAATTAATTAAATATAATTTATTTGATTAATTAACCTTTAACTCTTCTACTATTAAATAAATAGAAATATTTATTTATATAGTTCATCTTTTAAATTGTTCAATCTTTATTCTATTATTTCGTCTTCATTAAATAAATGAATTTCACTTTGTTTTATTTAATTATCATAATCAAATTCTCCTACTATTGAATAAATAGAAATATTTATTTATATAGTTTACATCTATATTCTTCTGATTATTCTCTCTTAATTATATAATCAAACTTCAATAGTTTTTATTTAATTATCATTATCCCTCTTTTATTAAATAAACAATATCAAAAACATTTGTTTATTTTAATAATTGTTATTTCTTCCTGAATTTGAAACAAATCCAAATATTCAAATTTATGCACATATTTTTGTAGCTCATCATATTCCACCTACCAAATTAGATATGAAACATCTAATTTAATTCATCTTAACCTTCATGGGCAAAATTGGAGACAAATTTGCAGGAAAACTTCTTCATCTTCTTCCATTAATTCTTCCTTTCATCTTGCCAAATGTTTTTATGGGGAGGAACAATCTCCATAATTAGCTTAGCCTTCTTCATCCTTCACCATTGAATCCTCAAGATCAAATCCAAACCTTTGTTGTGCTACCCCTTTGCAAATGTGTTGCCATGAATCTATAAATACAACCTCACTCTACAAGGAAAGGATCCCCAACTTTGTGCAAACTTACTATGCAGAAACACCAATTGAGCAATCAAGCATCTTAGCAATAACAATCATAGCATTTTAGAATCAATATCATGGCTACATCATAGTTTACTATAGCTTCTTCTATCAAGTTTCATGTCAATTTAGATTACAGTAGCTTCATCATATCATTTAGACACCATCATATAGGATTAGATTATTGCCTTTAGTAGCATCTCATTCTCTAGATTGGCATTTTAATAGTCATAATGCTTACAAAATCTGAGAGCCTCGTGACTTAATGAGCAATATGACGCTTTCAAGAGTTTTCTTGTGTTACTTAGATTAATTATTGTTAATTCTCTTAATATAATGTCTTATTAAGAAGTTTTGTTTGTTATTTTACTCATACTTATTCCACACTTACAAATTGGTGCCCATCGTGGGGCCCTTAACCCCATATTTAACATCTTTTTCTAAAAGTGTTTGTGCAGGCTTCTGTTGTGTTTATTTTAGCACGATTGAGAGATTTTACGATGCATCCACCCAATACTTTAGCGCATCTGATGACTGTTTTGGCACATCCACCAGAAACTCTAGCACATTTGAAGACCATTCCAATGCATTTGACTAAACTTCTAGCATAAATTGTTGTAGCACATTTGATTGATTTTGTAGCACATTTGATTGATTGTGTAGTGCATATGATCAATACTATAGTGCATATGACCTCTATTCTAGCGCATTTGTAATTTGTTGTCTCAATCCGATGTGACTGCAGCCAATGGTTTCATTATTGCATTTAGATTAAAATGAACCAATCCTAGGGTAGCCATTTGGATTAAAATACACCAATCCTAGAGTAATCATCATACATTGCTATCTTGGTTAAAATAAACATCATATCTTTTGTGAAGCAATATCTTCACGTAGAATAACAAATTGTCATTTGGGCTTTAAAAACTGAACATTGTCTATTGTGATTGTACGGTGATAGGCCTATGCTCTATGCTTAACTGGGTGATCAAAATGGCAGACTCATCTTTTGATTTTATGCATTTTATACTTTGTTAAATCCTTTAGAAGGTTGTGTCATAGAGTTAAAAAGTACTCACCCTATGGGAACGACCTGAGTGGGAACAACCAAAGCCAGGTTTTCCAACCCATTATAAAATAAAAGTAAATATTTGGAAACCCACATTTATCGGAAGTGTGCAAGATAACCACCCCCAAAATCTTGGTTCTAAAGATTGGGAGGTCTCCTAAGGGATTTTATCATTTTTTGCTCCGAATGAATACCCTATCTACGAACTTTAGTGTAGAATCCAACTAAAGTCAGTTTTCAAACATTGTAATACTCACATTGCAAGGGGAGAGAAGAATCTTCCCCCAAGACACTCATCATATAATTTCCAAGGACTGTTTTCTCAAGGGATTGAGAAATCTAACTTTGAGTAGATTCCTGGAAAAGACAAAAAAATAGGCACCCTCTAGGGGGTGACATGGCTATGTGAGTCAATGAAATTTTAAGATGTGGGTTGTTGAGTATTATGATGACCTTTTTGACCTAAAGAGTGAGTCTATTTGAAGTGTATTCTTTGTAACATACCAATGGAAATCAAGGAGGATCATGTTTTGATTCTTGAACATACACTTATTTTTTAGATTCTAGGACTAAAAATAATTGTTTTACAACTGTTCTCTGTGTTTTCAAATCATTAATTCAGATAAGATCATCCCGAAAAACATAAAAAGTTTGACAAATCAACCTAAGAAATTTATGTTAAGGGATTGGAAATCAACAAAATTTGTCAAGAAATCCCTTGCAAAAAGAATCAAGAAACCAAAGAATCAACTTAGCTAAAAAAAACTTTTGGAAAGGAGATGCTTCTTATATCAAAGTAGGAAAATCTTACTTGAACATCAAACTTTCATCCATAGATATCATGACTTTTTGGAGGACATGCTGATGATTTTGCTTTAGATCCTTTATATTCACAAGCTTATTTCCAACAAAGAGCTATTTCACAAAAACATAATCATAGTCAACCCATTTGTCAGTCTTTCATCCCATAACTAGCAATACAATATTCCAATAGCCCAAATCAATTGTTACAATAGAAAAAAAAAACTTGGAAACATTAGGCTTTTTTTTTTTCAGAAAACCATCATTTTTCAAAACTTGCTTTCATGTGTGAAAGGTCACTTTTGAAGGTATCATCCATTTAGATCATCAAAATTAGAGATTTACTAGCAAGATAACCCTGTCAAAATATCCTTGATTAAGAAAATTACACCCAAAAATCAATCTTTTTACTAAGAGAAATCGGACAACACTGTGAACAATCCCAAAATAGCACATACACAGTCTGTTTTAGTGCATATACCTAGTCTTCTAGCGCATATGTTGTCCAAATAGCGCATCCAACCATTGTTTCAGCGTGTCTAACTAATCCTACAATGCATCCATAGTCTATCACCAAAATTTACCAGTGTTAGAATTTACCAGTATCTTGGTGCATGCACAATCTATTTTAGTGCATACACCTTGTTTGATAACGCATTCACCATATCTTGTAGTGCATACATAGTTTGTTTCAATGCATTAGCCTTCTATAATATCACATCCATAGAACCAAAAAACATAGAGCTATTTGAAACTGCTATCAGACTTTTGACATCAAAACTCAAATCTTTGTCAGAACAAAAACATTTTCTCGGTCCAAACGGTGTCTTAAAAACTTGAAAAAAAAAAGGATTTTGTAAGTCAAAAATTATCAAATTAAACCAAGATCTTACAACCATAAAGTGTCTAAATCATCAAACACAAAATTATGGATTATTAAGTTGAGTTTCTTTATCAAGATTTCCTCATCCTACAATCACAAAACAAAACAAAATAATCCGATTTTTAACTTATTCACATCAATAGAATTTATCATTCTATTCGAATTAAGTTAAAATCCTTGACACTCATCCAAAAAGATCAAAGTTTAGTGAGAATAACAAACACTTGTATACCAATTTTGACAAGGTTACAAAGACAAAAACTTAGGGAAAAAGAAATTGAAACACCAAATACCATGGCTGAAGAAAATCCCTTTCACAGATTCCACCAAAATGATGCAAATGAAATAACCCAAGAGGACATCCAAACAACACAACAAGATCCCAATTTCCATAAATTCAAGGAAAAGTTTTTAGAACAAGATATGGAAAAATACCTTTTGATGCTAGCTAAACTAGGTGCAAAACTTCCAAAATATTTTGATATCAATTGATTAAAAGAAGCACCTGTGAGAATTGAAATTCAACCACAAAACACAAATCAAGTGGTAGCACTAACACATCAAATGCAAAATTGCAAAAACAACTTCAATATATTCAAAAATGAACCATGAAAAGGTACTCATTACAAGAAATTTTTCCTTATCCCTTTGATCCAAGTGTAGGCATGATACCATTTCCTAGACATTGCAAATTCTCAAAATACGACAAGTACAACAGTAAAATGGACCCAATTGATCATATGAGGGAATTTAGAACCATGAGTTTAGAATTTTCACAAGAAGACACTTATCTAATGAGGTTATTTCCAAGGAGCTTAGAAGGTTAATGTATGGAATGGTTCTCTAAACTACAACCAGGGATTCTAAGTTTTGAAGAACTAGTCAATAGGTTTATCTCATAATTTTCCTTTAATATTCAACATGAGGTAACAATAAAAGACCTTTACAACATGAAACAAAATAAAGGTGAAACATTCCTCTCATTTCTACAATGATGGCAAAGGTTGTTTGCTAGATATCCTTGTTCTATACCAGAAGAAGAAAAGATGGAACTATTCATTGACAACTTAACTGATGACATGAGCTATAGGCTTGAACTACAATGTCCACCAACATTTGAGAAAGTGATTGAAAATGGGCTCAAGATCGAAGAAGCCTTAGTCGAAAGAGGGGTGATAAAGGATCAAACAATACAAACTCCTCAAATCACTATGGCAACAATGATAAACCTAAGTTTTGGAAAAAGAATAGAAATATTAGAAACAATGATGCTACAAATGACACAAAAAATGCAAACCCAGTATTTAATCTGATGGCAACTACTGCAAAGACCAATCAACATAATGAAAAAAACATCAATCAGAATGTCAGTCAAAACACAACCCAAACAATGGAGAATCTAAGCCACAATCATATCCAAGACCATCAAATCGACGAAGATTCACATCATTGGGACAAACACTAGAATCAACAATGAGAGAACTTATTGCAAATGAACTTATCAACTTACCTAAAGCAAGAAATTGGGAACCAAAAGTAAAACTATCTTGGTGGAATGATGCTAACTATTGTAACTTTTATAAAAATAAAGGACATAAAACAAATGATTGTATGCAATTGAAACATCTAGTACAAGATTTGATTGATAGCAAGAAAGTATTTGTAGAAGGACCTCAAACAAACAATGATCATGGTGCATTTAAAAATCCTTTACCAAATTATGAAAAGGGAGAATCTTCTTCTACAAATATTAAAGGTAAAAATGTAAACTACATTTATGATAGCACTATTCATTGTTGTGCAATTTTCACCCTCGGGCTCAATGGGAAATTATGTTTTAAATTAAATTGCGTGGATTAAATGTGGCTCCCATAAGGGTTGATCCCAGCGTGCAGGTGTTCGGATTTCATTGGGAAGGTTTTTATCTGATGCTATTTGACAAGGAAGTCTATTGGAAATCCTTGCCTCAGTTAGATTTGGCATAAAACTCCTAAGGAAGAAAGTTGATGGGACCTTTTAGATGTCTTGCCGACTAGCAGTGTGTTATATTCATTTGGGATCCACTGGTCAACTAGACATTTTATTCGCCGTGGGTTTTTATATGTCTCCCCAACTGCTGAGGTCTCATTGACCGTTGCATAGGGCTAGCATCGTCGAAAGAAAGGAGTTCGGCAAAAGGTCTGGCTGACAAGAAGAAGTCTCGGCGAAAGAAAGGAGTTCATCGTAATGTCTCGGTGACCAAGCAGAGTCTCGACAACAGGGGATAACGAAAGGAAAAAGTCTCACCAATAGGGTGGACTCTTGCCAAAGTGAAACAATGTCAGCGTAAAGTTTTCAGCTCGACAAAAGGTCTCGCCGACCAAGCAAAGTCTCCCCGAAATGAAATAAGCTCGCTCGAACAAGGAGTGCTCACAGAAGTCTTGTCGGCCTCAGTCTTGCTGACATGAGGTGGTGGTCCTGGAATGAGCTCTCGCCGAAACATATGGCCTCACTGAGAAGTCTTGCCGACCCAATAGGGTCTTGCTGAAGTGAAGTGAGCTCGGGGTGAAAGAAAGGAGTTCAACATGATGTCTCAGCGAACGAAGGTGGTCTCGCCGAGAGAGTTTTCCTTCGGCATAAATTCTGGCCGAATGGAAAAAGTCCTGCCGACAGAGGGGTGCCTTCGGTATAATATTTGGTCAGTATAATGTCTTGCCGACCGCAGGGAGTCTTGCCGATAGCGATCAACTTGCCCATGGAAAAGGATATCGGTAGGACTCTTAGCGTTCGCTATGACCTCCTGCCGACTGAGAGAGTCTTGCCGATAGTGACAAATTTGCCAATAG
>VDFB02070842.1:0-26037 GCA_007258455.2 Sequoia sempervirens | reverse complement strand
CAAACAGTGGGGTTCTATGGATTCTTACATATCAGATTTTCAAAAGCTTTTAGTGTTAGTAACTGACATTTCTGAAAGAAGGCTAACTGTATTATTCATTGATGGATTATCAGATCCCTTGAAAGGTTGGATTAAGGCATTTAACCCACCTAGCCTTCAGGAAGCCATTAAAATGGCTAGGGACATGGAGACTTCAACATTTAAAAATAAAATTCAGTCAAAGGACCCGCAGCCCAAGAAAGAAAAAGAAAAGAAAATTGACACCAAAGAGCAAGAGCAGCCTAAGAAAAACTACATGAGGTTAGACATTGAGACTTTGAATGAACTTTGGAAGAAAGGATTATGTTTCACATGCAGAGAACCTTATTCATACGGTCACAAATGTGTTGTCAAGGAAAAGGCATTGTTAATTGAGTACCAATCAAGTGAAGAAAGTGAATCAGAAAAATCAGATCAGCAAACTGATTCCAAAGAAATAAAGGATGAGAAGACACCAAAAAAGAGTGATAAGGGGTTGGACCATGATGGGACATTTTCCCAATTTCATAGCTTTCATGAGCATCAGTCGTTGCACATTAGAGGGCAGATACAAGGGCAGTGAATGTTAGCCTTGATCGATACAGGAGCTACACATAACTTCATCGATGATGGTTTAGTGGTTCGGAGAGGACTTCAACCACAGGAGGTTGGTGGGTTCAAGGTAATGGTAGTTGATGGCTTCACTATTCAATGTGACAGGATGGTTCCCCAGTTGAGCATCCTATTGGGAGGACATGAAATTAAGGACTTCTACGTGGTTAAGATTGGAGACACAGATGTAGTCATGGGCATTCAGTGGCTGCATTCTTTGGGGGAATTTACCTTGAGCTTTTAGACATTAGAGCTTAAATTCAAATCAAAAGGTAAGAACGTGGTTTTGAGAGTACTATCACAGAGTGGACCACATGTAGAGTCCAGCAAAGAAAAAGGGAAAGACAAGGAAGCAGCTTTTAATGCTTCTTTGGAGCTGTCCAGAGTTACTGTAAACACCAGTTACGTGTTTGGAAACTTTGAGAATAATAACCCACTCCTGGAAGATTGTTTTGTTGGAAGTAATCAGGTTGAGGACTTCAAAACAGCAACTCATGATGATTGCTACAGTGTTGACAAAGGAGGATTGAGCCTGATTTCTCAGGGACAGTTGATGATTGGAGATATATGCATTGATATAAATGTTGATGTGTTGATGAAAGATTCATTTGAAGGGACTATGTCACAGGAGGCACACAAAGAACAGAACAAACCACTTCCTGTTACTTGGAAACTTGATGAGATGGAACTACAATCCAACAAAGAGCCAACATGGGATGAATTTACTTTTGATTATGGAGTTGCTCCTAACTCAATTCAGCAATCAAACATGGCTGATGGCGTTAATGATGACTTGGGACTTGATCCTGGTATGGGGAACAAATCAGATTTTTCTCAGTATATAGCTGGACATGAGCATGAACCTAGCACCATTGCTGATTTGGATTCACAATCAGCTCTTGAGGGTGGTCAATAGTTGTTTTTGACAATCCCCTATTTGAGATTGGTGCTGATAGGGTATATGACAACCCACTTTTTAAGTGGGAAGATGAAATCAATCCTAGTTGTTGCACACTACATTGGAAGAAAACAGCAGGGTATGGGATCCAAGTGCATCTTCTAGTAGTGAAGTGTTGACTCGTGATTGGACTAGTGGGACTTCTTCCAGTGTTTGGCCTCAAGAAAATGTTCCGATCAGCCTACATATGATTTCGATTTGTGATCAGTAGCTGAGTTGTACCAGGTTGAGCTTGGGTGTCAGAGATGATTTGACTTTGCTCGATGAGATGATTGATTCCGAGTTGGGGCAGCAAACAGTGGATACCTTTCCGGATTTTGTTCTCTCATTATTTACCTCCACTTTGGTGAGTGACGTTGACTTCAGTTACTTTATGGCGTGGGCATCCCTTGCTGCAATTGATGGTTCACTGTTTGCAACAGTTTGGGATAAGAGAGTACAATCTAGGTTGAGCTTGGGTGTCAGAGATGATTTGACTTTGCTCGATGAGATGATTGATTCCGAGTTGGGGCAGCAGACAGTGGATACCTTTCCGGATTTTGTGCTCTCATTATTTACCTCCACTTTGGTGAGTGACATTGACTTCAGTTACTTTATGGCATGGGCATCCCTTGTTGCGGTTGATGGTTCACTGTTTGCAGCAGTTTGGGATAAGAGAGTACAATCTAGGCACTTGGGGTTGGTAGTGATGTTCAGTATGACGCAGCGTCAGCGTGGTGGTTCTTTTCTAAGATTCACAGGGAGTCTAGGATTCACATTGGTTTTTAGAGTAGATGTCGTTTGGGATGTGAGAGCCAGCGTGGATTTTCACGAGTTTACTTGGGTGGCACCTCCGTTTGGTTCTTTGGAGAGACTTGAGTTTTGGGAGTGGATCGAGTTTGGGTGGTTTCTCATCATTCTACTTGCAGGAGATTTTCAGGAGGCTTCGTGTGTTGATGCCTTGCAGGGCCTTTGGAGCTACCGACCACCCAGAGTTGTTTGGGACCCAAAGATTATTTTAGGTTTCGGCATGTTTTTGGATGTGGATTGCAGGGCTCACTAGCATTGCTTGAGGACAAGCAATCTTTGGGAAGGGCGGACTATAATGTCCCCTTTTTACGACACCCTCTTTTAGTTAGGATTGTTCCAGGAACACTTACTATTTTTAGCAAGTGCTTTTTTTAGCAAGGGGTCTGGTTCAGCGCTTTAGTCTTTGGTGAGCCTTCTCGAGCGTCTTGGTCTCTCACCGGCTCAGGTTTCAAGGATCATTTTACAATTTTTAGGACTTTCTAAAAATAGTAAGTCAGTCAGGGTTAGCCAGGACTTTCCATTTTTAGCAAGGGCAATTGGATGTTCACTATCTTCAGTGAGTCATGGTGCGATGTCAGTTTCTCTTCAATTGAGCTTTGGACAGTAGTTTACTATTTTTAGTACTTACTAAAAATAGCAAGTCAATTTCAGGGCAATGGACTTGGTCAGACTGGTCTGTGCAGCATTTTCAAATGATAAAGTCACTTTGGAGGAATTATTTTAATATTTGATTAATGCCTTGGAAAGTATGCAAATAAAGTGACTTTATATTTTTAAAGTAAAAAGGGGAACATAAAGGGGGTCATTAAAAAAGACCATGGGCGCCTAGTTTAACAACTTCAAGTTGTTTTTAAAGATAATATTAAATTAAAATATCTCTCCTTTTGGGTGCCCATAATATTGAAGGCTAAAGGATTGAAAATTAAAATAAAACAAATACCTTGGAGTTGGCGTGGATTTTGGAGATGAGAGTTTGCCCTAACTTTGCTTTGATAAAAGATCATTTTGGAGGCTCATTTGAACATGTTGGAGTTTGAGTTTTTACAAGGAAATGTTGTTGGTGTGGTGCCAGGGTATTGGAGAACAGAATTGAGGACGTAGCCCCTCAAGTTCTAAGACTTGTCTTGGCAGTGAGAGACCTGCTCAAACTTGTGTTGGATGATTTCATTCAGAGATCACAATTGGGTTTAAAGATGATGATTTACCAGTATTTCTGATTGCTTTTCAATTGTTTTGGATGTGTAACTGCTGGATTTTGGTTTGGAGTGGATTTCTTTCAGTTGGTGATGATTTCAGGAATTTCAGGAGCTTCTTGTTTGGTACCTCGGAACCTATATTCTGCTCATAAGTCAAATAGGAAGGAGGATTTCGTTATGGGTATTTAAGCAATCAATTTCTCCTATTGGGGCGACCTTTCTTGCACAAGCTTGGATATTTTTGAAGTGAGTTTTGATTTTTCCTAAGAAAATTGCCCTTTCCTATATAGTACGGCCTCCTTGGGAATTGAAACTGGGTTGCTGCAGCTTTGAGGGTGACATATCAGAATTTCTTGGAGACCCATTTCCTTGTTCTTGCACGCCATTCAGCTTGGAAGAGGTTTTCGTGATTTTGGTGGGGTGCGTAGCTTTCTTGGAGGTCAAATATTGCTGTTTGGAACCTATTTCCAGGTCTGAGTTGAGCTCTAAATCTGATATTTGTTTACTGTAGTTTGTCTGAAATAATCTTGAATGAAATCAGAATAATATTGCTTTGAAAGGGGTGTGGTTTTAATAGCATATCTAGTTATCCTTAAATTTCTGTTTATGTTCAACATTATCATTTCATATGCAAGCAAACCCTCTTCATAACATTGCAAAAAACAATACAAACTCTCCAAGAAACTTTCAAACAGCAAACTGCAGTCAGGGGAAGAAATTAAAAAAATATACATATTTGGGGTAGATTATTACACAATGGTACTGAACATGAGTTGTGGAAGTTGAAGATGGAGGATCTCCTTGAAGAAAGAGATCAATAGTTGCATGTTTCAAAAGAAAAGAAGTCATTGGATGTGTTTGATGAATATTAGTTAAAATTTAAAACTAAACAGAAAGGCATGAGGAACCATATAGTTGTGTCTTGCAGACTCTACCCTCTTTAATGTTTCTAAGGAGATTATTGCACACAATTTGTGGGAGAAGATAGATGATATCTATCAAACCAAAAGTTTTCAAATTAATTATATCTCAAAAGACAATTATATTTATTGAAAATGAAAGATGATGATTCTATTGTAGACCATTTGAATGTTTTAAAATTGATTATAACTTATAAGTCAACTTGGTTTTCTAAATGTTAAGTTGGATAAACAAGATAAATGCATCTTATTACTTTTCTCTTTACTAGATACTTGGGAAAATCTAATCATTGCCATTAGTGGTAGTGGCGCAAAATTGAAAATGGACAATCTTATTGCTACTCTCCTTTTAGAGGAAATGAGAAGAAAATCCATGAACGAAGGCTCGAAAGATGCTTTGCATACATAGAGAAGGTCCAAAGAAAACAAAGGACCAAAAGAGGATAAAAAGAAGGATAGATCTAAGTCTAAAAGACATTCTAAAACCCTTGGGAAAGGCAAAGTGTTGGAATTATGGCAAAAGGGGACATGCGAAGAAGGGACATGGAAACAAGAAAAGCAGTTCAAATTCCTATATAGAAAAGTCCTCTCACAATGGTGACAATGATGTTTTATTTATTTCTACTTACACTATAAGTGATGATGCTTTGCTTATTCATTCAAACTGATCCTAATATGAATCCTCACAATAAACGGTTTTCTACATATATAGTGTATGGTGGAGGAAGTGTTTTCCTTGGAGACAATAGTACCAAGCAGGTTGTTGGTAAGAAAAAGGTACAATTGTCTTTTAGTGATGGAAGGGTCAAAAACCTTGATCATGTTTTGCATATTCCAAGTCTTGTGAGAAATTTACTTGTATCCAAGTTAAATGATTCTAGAATTGATGTGACATTTGGCAAGTCTAGTTGCAAGTTGATAAAAAGAAATTTAGTGATTGTTAGAGGATCTCGGATTGGGACTTTATTTAGGTTTAATGCATCCACTTTTTGTCATTCTGCCAATGTAATAGGAACTGAAAAAGCATGTATGATGTGGCGCCAATGTTTGAGTCACATAAGTGAAAAAAGTCTTAAGACCATTATTAATAAAAAGTCGGTTAACTGTTTTGCTGAATATTTTGTTGGTAAAAA
The DNA here is from genome assembly GCA_007258455.2 of Sequoia sempervirens. Classification (NCBI taxonomy): domain Eukaryota; kingdom Viridiplantae; phylum Streptophyta; class Pinopsida; order Cupressales; family Cupressaceae; genus Sequoia; species Sequoia sempervirens. The sequence continues at coordinate 20,411 of VDFB02070842.1, read as the reverse complement.
TGATATTTGTGAGCATTGTATGTTTGAAAAACAAAATAGATCTTCATTTCTTGTTGGAAGCAACAGAGCTAAAAGATTATTATAAATCATTTATTTGAATGTGTTTAGTCCAATGGGTGTTGGTTCTATAGGCATCTCTCATTATTGTGTTACATTCATTGATGATGTCTATAGATACACCTAGATTTATTTTATGCATTCAAAATGTGAAGTTTTCCCTAAGTTTAAGGAATTTTAAGCCTTTTATGAAAAGCAAACAGATTATAAGATAAGGATGTTGAGATCTGACAAAGTTGAAGAATAGTGTCCCAAAGAATTTGATGAATTATGTAAGCATGCAGGTATTTTTTGGTAGAAGACTACACCTTATACTCCTCAATAAAATGAGGTGGTAGAAAGGATGAACTGAACCTTAATGGAAAGAGCTAGAAGTATGCTAAGTGGTACACAACTAAATTAGAGAGGATGTAAGTACTTCTTGTTATTTGATTAATCAATCTCTTTGTTCAGCTCTTGTTGATAAAACTCCTTACAAAGTGTGGACAGATAAAAAAAACCTTCAGTTTCACATTTAAGGATATTTAGTTGTGAGGCTTATGTTCATATGCCTCAGAAAAAGTAATCTAAATTAGATCCAAAAGCTCAAAAATGCATCTTCATTGGTTACGATAAGAATGTTAAAGGTTATAAGCTTTGTAATCATCTAACCAATAAAATTATTTTTTTAAGAGTTGTGATTTTCAAAGAGTTTAGAGCTTATTCAAATGAACCAAAAGAAAAAGAAAGAACAAAAACACTGAACTTTGAAACAAAATTAGAAAAATTGGAAGATGTACATGTGGAAGAATAGTTAGATGGATCAAAGAATGTAGAAGAAAGAGAAGGTTCAGATTTCCACATCAGGTTCATGCAGCCTGATCTCAACCCATTCTTTCATCATCTTCAATGATTAGCTTGTCCTGTTCAACTTCTCTTATCATGTATTCCATGCATGCAATCAATACTTCATGCATTGTGTCCTTATCCGATGTTTATATATGTTTACATCTAAAACTATGTGTCTCGAAGACCGATAATGCTTTTGCATATACCATCTTTTTCTTTTGGGCGTCCCTCTTGTACTAGCTGGGTATATGACTAATCTCTACCATTTTATTCATGATATCTAGTTCAAAATTAAATCATTCTTGATCTAGACCAGCAAAAGTAGTCTTTTGGAAGAGATTTGCATTTCTACAACCTTTTCTAAGATTCCTTCATCATTATAGAATTGGCCCATCTATTTCTCTAATAATGTCAGCTCTTCATATTTCATGTCTTGCACTTGATCTTCTATCTTGCTCATTTCATCCATGCATGATGGATTGTTGATCCAATATGCTTTCTTTCTCCAGTAACTGCATATCCATTTTGGTAAGTGTTGTGAGCCTAGGAAGATCTTGCTCATTATACTCCTTTTCTTCCTTACAATCTTTCAATTCATCAATTTTATCCTTCAAGATTTTGAAATCTAACCATAAATCAACAGTCCATTCAATCATCTTATTAACTTGCTCAGATAGCTTTATTATCTAGTCATCAGTTACCTCGGATACTTGTTTGATCCTGTCCAAAGAAGAAGCCTCTTGTTTTGAAATGATGACAGGATTAGAAATGGTACTGTCTACAGCTTGAAACGGAGCAGTTAATTGTTTGATATAAATTTGGAGTTCAATCTGCTCCTTCAATTCTTGCTTTGTCTTTTCATCCTTACCACAGCTACAGACATAGAGGACTACATTTCTGCTATCTCCTAGTCCTTGGTAGATTGTCCAAAATTGACGGTTGTGATCTAATAATCTTCTGGCCCTAACTCTTTGTCATTCTTGTCCACCATAGGGGTGGCTATTTCAGCAATTTGAAACCCTGAGGCATCCCTTGTGACCAAAGACAAGATCTTGGGCCTCTTTCTTGTCTCTTGGGCATGTCAATCTTACTTATTACATCCTGCAAATCAACTGTGGAAGTTCTTACTGTAAAGTTCTTCTTTTGGATCTTTATATCTAACCACAATGGTACTAGAGAATGAATCAATCATTTGTTCATTTTGCACCTCTTGAGAATCAACATTTTCCTAGGCAACTTGCTCAATCACTACTAGTTGTACTATTTGTTGATCATTAGTAGAAACAACTTGCTCAATTAACTGTAGTTGATCCTTTGGGGAGGCCACTTTCTAGTTGACCTTGATCAATTGTCTCCATCATTGATTTGTACCACATTATCCCCCTTTTATGGTTCTTCATGAACATCTATTTGCGGTGCATCCTCCTATACCTTGTTACTTTGTTCATTTTCATCTACTTGTGCAAGAGGTTCTTCATGTCTTGAGGTTTGGATGTTGGAAAGATCCTATGTAGACAAATTTATTTGGATCTCCTCTAGTACTGGATCTAACTCCTTATTAGTTTGCTTTTCAACAATTTGTTGAGCCAAAAGAATTGTATCCTCTTTATTTAATTTATCTATCATTGCTTGAGCAACACAATGATGTGGAATCATCAATTAAAGCATCATTATCTTGATCTTGTTCTTCAATATCCAATACTTCTATCTGCTTTTTGGTGATTGGAGGTTGGTTCCTTACCTCTGAGCCCTGGAATGCTCCTTAAGTCTCCATTTCTTTCATTATCCTAATTATATTAGATAATGAAGGTGGCAAAATGATTGGGACATATCTTATTGGTGAACCAACAAGAGTGACTACAGTTACCTGATCTTGTCCACCTATTGCCTGAGAAGATTGAATGTTGGCCGGAGGTGCTGGTGCGATCAGAGCTCTTTGTACTTGTGAAATAGGGATGGAAACAGACAGAGAAGATGAAGAGGTGGGTGCCATTCCTAAATCCATTAGTCCACTTGGGGCAACCTGCTCCTAGACCTCCTTCTTTTTCCTATTGAGAGGGGTCACCTCCTCTTCTATTCTCTCTTCTGTTGCAATAGTTTCTACCACTTTTCTTTTGTTAACCATCTGTTGTGTATATTTGGGCTGAAAAGTTTTCTTTAATTTATTTTTCTTTGAAGGTTAAAATGGTTCTTTGACCTTCATCAGAGTATCTGTTTTTTGTTGTGTTGAAGTTCCCTCACTAGCATCTTCTTTCTTTTGAGAAATTTCTTTGTTATATGTAAGAGTGACACCTTGGGGTTTTAATTGCTTTATACTGGCTTTTAGCCATGTCACGTTGAGATTGAGAACATTTCTTGATATGTCTTCTAAAGATGAGACCTCTGATTCTCTCCAGTTTGGTAGAGGAATGGGATCATTAAAGACATTGTCCTTATTATAGGCTTCACTAAACATTATTCTATTATCTGACATCTGATATGGTACTATATGGATGCCAAATGCTTTCATCTAATATTCTGTTAATCTAAAATAATTTATTTTCCTTACCTCATGGTCATCATTGCAATCCACTCAAAAGTCTTATAAATGAGGTATGTGCTTTAATTGTGATCCAACTGACTTCTCCATTCAGCCATAAGGATCAAATTTTAGCCTTGCAGAAAAAGGATGTAGGTTGTGCAATTGAAGTTCTGCATCATATTCTCTAGCACATGGCAAAGATGAACAACCATATACTCCTATTAAAATAGGGAATTGCACCCCAGCTCTATGTTTGGCATCCAGCAGTTTATGAGTTTCACACAATTGCCTTGATAGTAACAATAATATCATTTTGTTAGTTGGGTATTTGGGCAATTTGTAGGCAGCTCCAAAGAAACCTTCAACCCTAATATATGAAAACTTGGGAAACTGGATAAATCAATTATCATACTTGCTCACTATTTCTGTTGCATTCAATGATTGCCTTTTACTTTGGTCTCCTTCCAATATCCTAACTAAATACATGGTAAAAGCATTGTTCGCCCTTCTCTAATCAAAGAATTCTTGTGCTCAAGCTGAGTATAATGCACATAAACTAGAACTTCATTTGGTTCTGTGAAAGTAAATATACCAAGGATGAGGTCATACAAAACCTTCTTTGTCTCCACCTTAGTTAATTATTCATGCAAATTGTCACTAACTACTTTAGCCCACTACATCATATCCTTGCCCATTTTGTTGGGTTTTGGCATTGCTACTCACACTCCTAGAGGAATCAATCTGCTTCAAGGCCAAGGAAATGTCATCTTGAAGGTGAATTAATGAGCTCATCAACAGAATGTGAATAATTGCAAGCCAATTGCTAAGATTAAATATTCTCTCCTTCACTTCAGGCTCAAGTAAACCCAGGAGAGTGTTCCTAGAGGTATCCTTGAAAGAATTAATCACAACTAAGGATAAACACACTAAAAGTGTTGCAGTAGTATCCAATGTACGCTTGGCCATAGAGATTGTCACTAGATTGAATACTAACCTACTACACATAAAACCTCTTTTAAGCCAATAAAAACATCATTGCACAAATGCAAGATGAAGGTATACAAAACATGATTCCTTAGGATAAGAACTCTTATGGCTCGCTATAGATGCTTCCCTGGATGAATTACTGAATCATGAGGTGCATACAAACTGGTACCTGCTCCTAAACTATTGGTGAAAGATGTTTATCATTTTGAGAGCATGTTCGATGATAACTTCAAAGATCGGTGCCAAATTTAGTGGGTTACGAAGTCATGGTTTGCCAAGAGACACAACACTTTGAAATCACAACAAAATATGAGCTATGCATATACATACACCAATGATATGATATCAAACAACTGAACATACTTAGTATTCCATCTCCAAACAGTGGAAATCCATATGGAATAAAGAAGAGACCATTATAAAGCTTGCAATGAACTAAAATGATGTGACATTCATCAAATCTTCATTACAATCATATCAACAAATGAGGCAAGAGGAAACCTTAAGCTACAATGCTGTCACAATTCATCACATAGAAGTTCTCCTAAAGGTCTACAAATGGCCATGAAGACACTCAGTAACTAACATCATTGACAATACAATGACTTCCTTGTGCTTTACAAAAGTGTTGCTTTCTAGGCAACTAGACTTACAAGAGTTGAAACCCAAGACATCCCTTAGCACTTACAGTCATGTGGAAAGCAGAAAATGACTAACCCTTTGAATGAAAAACGAACTAGTATTTATCACATAAAACTTCATGTTGCACACCATTTTCACAACTTTATCATTTAAGGGAGAAATTAGGTATTTGACTCATTTTTGTTTGTTAAAATGTTTTTCAAGAATGATTTATTTTTGAAAAATTATTTATTTTTTGTTTGAGCAGAGACTTGCCGAGTTAATGGCACAAACTCGCCGAGTTTTTTGAAAAAACTTGCCAAAAACTCAGCAAGTAATTGCCAAAAATTCAACAAAAATCCCTGCAAGTTTTTTGGCAAGTTACTCACCAAACAAAAGATCTAGCAAGTATTCGTCGGGTCTCCCAACTATGGTCAAGGACTCGAGACAAAGAATTTGAAGTTTGAACGTCCATCGAAAAAGTACAAACAAATCGAACAAGGGAAAATGAAGGAAAGAAGGACCCAATAGACTTAATAGAATTTCTATGTAGGACTAGTAGTCAAGACAAGTTGGACAACTGGAAGAAGTACGACACTTCACTAAAACTCTGCAACTCTACCAAAACAGCAAAAAATGATCAAAAACACCCAAGACTTGAAACTTTTCAGACTTTTAGCAACTTCAAGATCTGATAGGAACATTGGGGGTGAAAAGCAACACCCTTTAAGCAATTTGACCGAAGGAAGACCCATTTGAAGATTTCTTAGATCGGTTATATATAATGGGCACAATAAGGCTAAATGCACAAGTAGGCTAGGACTTAGGCATTTTTTTCATTTCCAAATTGAGTCCCAACAGATGCCATTCAGTGGTTGGAAGATTTCCTAAGGAGGACAGTGCCGCAATGCTTTTTTTGGTATGAAGTAGTCATTTCTTTTGGGGAGTGTAGAAAACTGTAAGGTGGATTTGATTGCTTGTTTTTTGAAAGGATGGTTGATATATGAAGCATAATTACCAAAGCATGTGGAACTCCTTTTCTCCTTATTTATTTCTCCTCTTTCCCAGCTCTTGTCTTCATTTGAGTAAAGGGACAAATCAAAAGATAGCACTTGGAAGATGGCAATAAAGAGAGTCGAGTGAGCTTAGAGAATCTCCTTATAGAAGCATTGTTTTGTATTGCAAACTGAATAACATCTTCCACACCAAGTCTCAAGCTACACTGAAAATAGTGCAAGAAGTGCTGTGAGAAGATGTCTAACCCATATAGATCAAGACAGTGAAAGCCTTCATCCATTGAATGGATTCAAAAATTTGAAAACATGTGGTTTTATCTAGAAGATTAAACAAAACCGTCGCCTAATGACAACTGTTGATTTTGTTGCAACACAAAGAATACTAAATTTGAAACAGACTGACTCATTTTGGCACTTCCAATCCTAAATTGTAGTATTCTAGTACATAGGAAAGGTTCCAAACATCCATAAGGTGATGTCACAATGAAAGTGCAAGGGCTCAAAGGATTTCTTAAGTGTTGTATGCGTGAAAGAAAGGAGAGTTCAGCTGTAGGAGATTGTGTATGCTTGACAGTGAGCAATTGGAACAACAATTGGTTGTAACTTGTATCCCCTCCCTGTATTTGTGCTCTTGATAACAATAATCTATAGGTATCTGAGCATTTGACACTACTATCTAGTTTCTCACTCTAAGGGGGCTTTAATTTTGTGAGTTGTGTTGTTTTTCAAGATTTCTTGCGGTTCTCTGTTTTCTAACACAGCATTCTTCCCTCATCAACTATCATTTGTGATTAAGCAACAATAAATAATTCAATGATTTCATAGTTTCCACAATTTGTTTGACAAAACTACAAATCATTTTGGTAGAAAAGCAAGTTGCTAATGTTTGGGGATTGAATTGCGAAGTTGTATTACAATGACAATATGTTCAAATGACAAAGAGTTGCTAACTGGTAATCCAGAAAAGGGCACATGAAAGTGGACTAAGGAAGTGAGAATGATAGGAGAATCAAATGCCTAAGTGACAGCCTTGGAAGGCCACAAGGGTAATAAAGAACCAAACATAAATTCCTCAACAATGAGTGACTATTACCTGACAACCAACACTAACGGCCCAAGATACTCATCTACAAATTCTTCAATGGAGCTCGACCCAAGAAATTTGGTATTGAAGACAATGGAGAATAAGAATGTGACAAAGAGACAATCTGTAAGGAAAAGAAGAACCAAAAAAGTGAAATTATGAATCTACTCCATTGAAAGTTGAAACCAAGATTGAAATCAAATCTTTTCAAGGACAAATAGATGCATAGATTTTAAGATACATGGATTGATCAAACGGGCATAATTTATAGTGTGCACAATGTAATTGAGGCACAGAAAATTTTCTTTGCATGTCTATAAAGCCAAAGACGACTCCAAGAAGTCTATGGTCACCATTCAAGAAGAGGTGGAGTTTGAGGACATTTTGGATGTAGATGAAAGGCTTCGTTGCATAGCCACAAAAACTATCAATTTAGAAAAATAACTTGCAAAAATGAACAGACTTTTCACTCTCAAACTACATGTTAAGAAGACAAGAGTAAGTACACTTGTTGATCTCAATTCTGAATGTAATTTGATTTCAGCTGATCTTGTTAGAAAGCTTGGTTTAAAAACATATGAGCATCCTCATCCATGCCATTTGCGTTAGGTGAAAAAGAGTGGAAATTCAAGTTACTAAGAGGTGCAAATTTCAGTTTGGTATAAGTCCACAGTTTATTGATAAAGTGGATGTAGATATGATTTCACTTGATGCTTTTGACAGTGCATGGGAGTCCATATTTGTAATGTTAGATGCCATTTTTATGGTAAGGGCTAACAAGTACCCATGAGCCAAGAATGGAACCAAATACATCATCAAGGGACACCATAGCAAGACAAATGTTGCAATGGTAACTTTCCACCAACCTATAAAATAGATTCATGAGACCAAGCAATTTTGGTGGAATTGAGGTTTCTTGAATGTCTTAACTATAACCATATAAAATCAGTTGGATGAGATGTTGGCATCTAAATTTTTTCATGAGCCTAAGGGGTTGCCACTAACAAGAGAGGTAGAGCATAAGATTCACTTGCTTCTAGAATCACCTTTGCCTTATGTTGGATTGTAATCACTTTTGGAAAATAATGAGATTAAAAAACAAATCCAAGAATTATCAGCACAAGGGGTTATTCACCCAATCGCCCATAGTCATGGTCAGAAAAAAATATGGCTCTTGGAGAATTATGTAATGTCCCCTTCTCAATCCTGATCTTCTCAGTGACCGTTGGCCTTTTTCTGGAAACCCGGAGGCTAGTCGGAAGGTAAAATTAGGGTTTCCTATTTTTGAGGATGTCTTTGCTCGGAGTTGGTGGATTCAATGGCAGATTCTTTCTGGGTTTTCAGAGAGCTTCGCAGTGGTATGTTCATTTCGGCATTCAGAGCATTTTCTGGAATTTACTATTTTAGTAAATTCTATTTTTGGCAGTAAACAGGTTGGTCTCAGGCAGTTGACTTTTCCCTTCAGTTGACTCAAGTGGCGTATTCAGTTTCGGACTTCAGAATGCAGTTTTGGAGAGATGAGCTCATTTCACTTAAAAATAACATTATATTTTAAATGTTATTTTATCACCTTGGCCTAGTCAAATAACTTAATGTTATTTTAAAAGGTGGACTTGAAGGGTGGCGCCATCATTGAGGATATATTAAATTTATATTGAAATTTCCAAAGTCAAAGCAAGCTTAAGGTGGGCGCATTTATCAAGGTATTGAAGTTAATTAAAATATCAATATTAAGCTTGAAAGGAAAAGGACGCCATCTTGGAGAAAGGATTAGGGTTTGACATTGAAGTGGATTTTAGGGTTTCGTGAAGTCAACAGGAAGTTATAAAAGGAAGACTTTGAGCATCATTTCTCATCTTTGGTCTACAGTACTGTTATGCTGCCGGTTTGGCTCTGGGATCGCTTCGAGGAATGAAGGCCTCCTAGCTCGGGCATCGCTTCTTGTTTGTAAGACAACAACTAGTGGTGATTTTAGTTCAGTTTGTGAGTTCATTGGTATTTGTGCATTGTAATCTGCATTTGTCTAATTAGGTTCAGATTTTGCATGTTAGAAGTTTCTGGTTTTTACATTCTAGCTTCAGCAGATTCGATGTTTCATTCATAAATCCAAAAAGACAAAAAAATTCGTTGTGGATATTGTGTATTTCCTTCCTTCTTGGCTAGGCGCCCTTGTATGCAAGTTTGTAGAATTTTTTGAGAAGATTCTGATTTTTAAAAGAGAAGTCGCCCCTTTCAGCTGGGCCGTACCATTCAGTGCATTGGGAACTGTGCATTTCATGTAATATGCCTTTTAAGTCTGTTTCATTTTCTTAACTTGAGCGCCTCTAGTCTATTAGTGATTTGAAATTCATATCAGGCAATTTGAATGAGTAAAGAGTGAGTTGCGAGTTTTTCATGAAATCTATATGCTGCTGGTATGTGATGAAAAGTACAGGACTGTCAAACAGATTGGAGTAATCTGCATCTTCATCCTTGGACGGGTGTGAAGAGTTCTCCAAGTCTTCGCGGATACGTCATCGTGGATGGCCAAGTTTGGAACAAGGTTGGATCTATTGAATGATATCTCCGTTTCAGTTTCATTTCTCAGCAAAGGGATTTATTAATATTGTTGCAAACCACTTATATGCTGAATTGTATTGTTAGCAAGTTGTCCTCTCTCATATTGTACGCTGGCAGTAGTACTGACAGCCATTTAGATTCTTGCTTTATCTGATTGTAATGCTCACTTTCTTTTGAAGTTATTGTAATAGTTACATCTCCGCCCTATGGTAGCTACTTTCCCATTCTGGGTTAGCAAGCACATTCTGGGTGTTGAGCGTTTTCAGCTTTCAGCATTTCTTTTCAAGCATAGTATTCTGTAGCACTCCGTCATATGGTCGCCCCTCACTCCATACTGGATTGGGTAGCACATACTTGGCGTTGAGTTCCCATTCAGCATTTAGGGTAGAAGATCCTCTGACCATATGCTCGCCATCATCGGCGCCATTCTTGGTTAGAGTTGCTTTCGTACGTTTTGGTTTACCTTCTAACCTTAACGGGTACTTTGATTGTAATGTTGTAATCTGATAATTGAAAAAACAAAAAAAATTTGGCTCGGAATATTTCAAATTACCATAGATTACAGGGCTCTAAATAAGATAATCACTAAGAACAGCTATCCTCTCCCACTAATAGATGACTTGTTGGACCAACTTCAACTAAGTTGGATCTAAAATTTGGTTATCATCAAATTCATATGAAGAATACATAGAAGATCACTTTCAAGACCAAGCAAGTTCTCTATGAAACCTTAGTTACTTTTATGAGACTAATGAATGGTGTTTCAAGAGATTTCATAGATAAATGGGTGATAGTGTATCAAGATGATATTTTGATTTTTAGCACAACATGGGAAGAACATTTAATCCATTTGAAGCAAGTTTTGCAAGTGCGAAGGAAAAACAGCTTTTATTCAAAATGAAGAAATGCAAGTTTGGTAAGCAATCTTTGGTTTATTTGGCACATAGTGGATTCCACAAAGGTGGAAGCTAGCACAAATTTGTGGACACCCAAAAATGTCATAGAAACAAGGAGTTTTGTAGGTGCAGTTCAGTAATGCCAAAATTCATTCCCTCTTACTCTTCTATAGCTGCTCCTCTACATTTGATTGCTGCCATGGGTAGAAGTTTTCAGAGGGGTAAGGTACATGACAAGTCTTTTGAGCTAATGAAATACAGAACCAGCCACGCTCCTGTGTTAGATCTTCCAAATTTGCAGCAACCCTTTGAGGTAGAGGTCCTTGCAAGCGAATGTGCTATGGGTGTTGTCCTGTTACAAGGAGGTAAACCTGTTTATTATCATTCAAAGGTCTTTACTTCAGTAGTTAGAGGTTATCCAATATATAAGAGAGAGCTATATGCACTAGTTCAAGTAATGGAGACATTATTTATTTGGCAAAAAACTATTGTGCATATTGACATCAGTTTTTATAGTATTTGCCAGCCCAAAGAAAGTTGCAACAAGCAAGACACTACAAACAGATGGGATTTGTACAACAGTTTCATTTGGTGATCAAATTTAAGAAAGGAAGCACAAAATTTGTGGCAGATATGCTATCTAGGCCATCCATTTTGAAGCCCATTTCAGCTCTAGCTATGATGGCTCAACTTGAGCCATTCACAAAAGAGACCTATGGAGAACAATAGGCCAAAGATGCAGATTTTGGGGAGTTCAGTCGAGTGCAAACTCAAGAAGTTGTCAAGAGTAAAGAAGAATTCTATCTCAAGGATGGGCTGCTCAATAAGTTCAGTAAACTGTTAATGAGGAAGGCACATACCTTCAAAGTCACAGATCATTTTGGTGTTGATAAGATGTAGGCCCAATTGCAAAGTTATGTGTATTGGCCCAAAATGCATATGGAAGTAGCTAGATTTATTAGAGGTTGCAAGCTTTGTTGCACTAGTAAATTTAAAATAAGAAAGGAATGATTTTATATGCCCCTAGCTATACTTGTGAGACCATGGAAAAGCAGTTAATGGATTTTGTAGGTGGTTTATCTGTCACCAAGCATAGACATGACTATCTTTTTGTGGTTATGTATAGGTTTAGCAAAACGTGCATTCTAATTCCATGAAAGAAAACAATTATACACAAAGAAGAAGCTGATTTGTTCTTGGCTAATGTGTGGGTGCACTAGGGCTACCTATCATTTGTTTCAGATAGAGATACACATTTTGTTGGCAATATTTGGTCCACATCGTTGGAGAAAATGGATACCAAGCTCCAAAAGACAACCTTCCATCCTCAAATAGATGGGAAAAAGGAGGAAGTCAATAGGACTATGGTATAGCTCATTAGAGGTTATAATAGCAGGTATACCAAGGCATGGGATTAATCTCTAACCTACATCCAGCATTCTTACAATAGAGTAATCTATTCCACTACAAATCAGTCACCATTTGAGGCTTGTTTGGGGTATTTACTTGCTAGTCCACTTGAAGTTGCATTGAAACGGCACAAGGAACAAGATAGACAAGATCCAGAGGAGACTACAGCAATGAAATTTGTTGAGTGGAATTCAGAAACTCCAATTCAAGGTGAGAGAAACGCTTGAAAGGTCTCAAGAAATACAAGAGTAAACAAGATCAAGATAGACAAGATTCAGAGGAGACTAGAGCAATGAAATTTGTTTAGCAGATTCAGAAACTCCAATTCAAGGTGACAGAAACACTTGAAAGGTCTCAAGAAATATGAGAGTAAACATGACTGGCACCATTTGGAGCAAAATCTCAAGGAGGGGGATTGAGTATGGCTGTCCCTAGGTAAAGAAAGGTTACAAGGACAAGCCAAGAAAACTAAGCCACTAAGATATGAGTCACTTTCCATCTTAAAAGCAATTGGAGACAATGCATTCAGACTTGATTTACCTCCTCTCACGGGGATGCATTCAATGCTGAATTGTCAGTAGCTGCATCTCTGTAAACCATCTATAATGGGCAAAGAAGAAGAGCAAGTACTGACCTCTTTGGAAGATTTGGTTATGAAAAGCAAATAATACTTTCAGAGGATGAAGCGCTAGACTGAAAAACAAGGGAGACCAGGACAAAAGCCCAAGAGTCTTGGCAAGTTGGTCTCAAGGGGCAAGCATTGAAGTGAATTAGTACTCCAGGGAAAAAGTGGGGGAATTGTTTCCTCACTTAATGTCTCACTAAGCTTTTGTGGACCAAAAGCCTCCCACAAAAGGGAGGTATGATCCATATGGATCAAGACAGTGAAAATTTTCATCAATTGAATGGATTCTGCCTCTCACAAAAGGGATGTATGATCCAAATGGATCAACAAAATGAAAACTTTCATCAGTTGAATGGATTCCAAAAGTTGAAAACTCCTGAAATCAAGTAATTTTGTGCATAAAACCAAAAAACTGCTTTACAACAAGAGGTCGTGAATTTTTCATGATGAGTTCAAAACTATCATCTGATGACAACCAGTGATTTTGTCACAACATATGGAACATGGAATTTGAAACAAACTGACTTAACTTTTAGTACTTTCAATTCCAAATTAGAGTATTCCAATGTATGGGAAAGGTTCCAAACATCCATAATAATGTCATGTCCCTACCAAAATAAGAAGATCACTACCCTAAGACAGTCCCAATCACTGCCTTAATTTCTAGGCAAGTGCGATGGAAGTCGAAGACTCTAATAAGAGTCGATTAAGATATGCTTCGCAGCAATATAAAAACTGGACAGAGGAAATCAGGCATCAATGTCTAGTAATTCTAAATGCAGAGATCATTAATAATACAGTAATTATTATTATTCAAAGAGCAGAAAATATCTTAATGAGTGTAGCAAGACAATTAGGAAAGCCAGTGATTAATTGTAAAGAGGCAAAAACTTATAATTAGCCAAAGACTGCGATTGGGAAAACAAATTAAGTTAAACAAAAAGACATGCCCTTTGGAAAAGAGATGTCTATTCCAAGGGTTACATCACTTCATAAGGAAATATAAGGGAGGGCAGTCCTTTGCAAAAAGGCATTGCATCATATTCAGAAAAATATCTGCATTCAGATCAGGGAATCATCTTCAGAAATATATTTACATTTAGGCAACCAACATCTTCAGAATATTAGAAAGAGATCAAAACAACAAGGCAATTGAGCAGATCAGAATTAATTATCTGCACACAAGGGCAGAACCAACAGTTATTACATCTGCTGCTGTGAATATAGCAATCTTATGTTTTAATAGATATTGTGGTATGCTCTATCATGATTATTGTGTATAATGATATGATTATTGTTGTATAAATCTAGATAAATTTAGTGTTTGTAATTCTCATCAAGCAACCATAAGGAGGAGTGGGGGAAATATCGGTAGGGTGAGCAGATACTAGATCTCTTTCTAAGTACACCAGTCCATGTTGGATGACTGTGTGTCTGCCACTTGGGGCCAAGAGGGATGGTATATTCGCTCTTGGGCTTAGAAAGAGGAATCTATGGGCATCCTAGGGTAGCTTTTCCCCAATCTCTACATGGATTGGTTGTTGGGAAGGGATTTGTAAGAACCCTGCTGGTTCTATCCTCTGAAAACTGATGCTGAATGATGAAGGTTTGTTTGATTTTGATGGTTTTGTAATTTTTTTGTGTTTTTTATAAAATAATGCCAAGCAAATAACAAATATAACTAAAATGCAAAATTCTGAAACTAAATTGACTAAACTGAAAATACTCAAGCTGCAAATGTATTTTCTTGATAATAGAATATTCACAAGGCTTATTTTTCAACAGAGCATACTCGGAAATGCAAGTAGAAGGATTTTTTTGAAGTCTGGAAATTGTTGCAGCAAACTGAAAACCCTCTGAAATGTATGGCCTGCCTGAAACACTTAAGTCTCCACCTTAAAACCCATGCCTAAGCTTTCCCAAGGACTAGACGCCACTAAAGGTAATGATCTGAGCATAAAATGGGAGGCGTTTCAGCCTAGGAGAAAAATGCCAAAGCAAGGAGGTAGTACGGCCTGGCTGTACAGTTGCTGGTACGGCCTTGGGAGTTGTGCCAAGGTCTGTATTAATTGCAGCCACAATCGATTTGCCTTGTCAATGCAATTCAGACACAAATATCAGATTATTCTTCTCAGATAAGCACAAATCTGACCTTTGAAATGAAGCCAGTCACAGGAGCAAACTTCAACTGATCTTTCACAGCCTCAAAATGCCAAGACATTGAAGATTTCGCGTTCTCCAATGCTGGTTGCAGAAAACCCTTTGTCTCCTTCACAATACACCAAGAACTCCAAAGATAATATTTTCTCAAATGCATAATGGATGATCGATTCTTTCTTTGGCTCCAATATTTATTTCTCTCACTTGGTCGATCCCTCCAAAAAGCAATTTAAATCTTTTAAAATAATATAAAGTTGGCACCTTATGATTATTAAATATTAATTTGAAATGGCGCCCAAGTAATAGCTTATAAATGGCCCCTTTTTAATGACCCATGGACCCCTTATCATAACGAGCTATTATAAACTTATATTATGCTTTTTATGATTAATTATTAATAAAGTCACCTTTATTAATAATTAAATAATATAACTCGCATAATAAACCTTATTCCTCCAAGCCAATTGAGAACCGGGATCGATACTAAAATCACCATGTGTCCAGGTGCCCTGCTATATATAGTAACATTGAATTCCACTGCCGAGATGACTTACTATAAATAGTAAGTATGCTAATCTGAGCCCAAAAACCTTTGCAAAGGCTTAATCCTGAACCAACCAAAATACTGGAGAGAAATAATGACACCACTAACCAAGTAACTGCCTCTAAAGATCCTCTATCCATCAATATTAGCCTACGAGGGTCAAAAATGATAGGCTAACTGTAAATTTTAATGATCAGATTGTATGCACAGAAATTAATTCAAAATCAGACACAGTACACAGCAGATACCTTGGGAAAACCCTCCTCTTGAGGGAGAAAAACCCAGCAACAATATATCACTTATATATTGAATAATCTCAAAGATGATCTCCTTACAAGAGGCCAATAATAAGGACCTATACAAGCATCAGTAATGTGATGCACACAGTAACATATAGAGACAAATCGCTGAACAACTCACAGCCTTTAATGATGCCGAAACTTTGATGAACTTCAATCTGCCTTGTACAGATTCGTGCCAAGTAGAAGGAACACAATAAAATCAATTTCCTCTTGATAAGAAACTCAAACTGTCTTAAGGAGAACTCGCACTAATGACTGAATATCCTGAATGAATTGAATGCATTACAATGAGAGATCAATCGGCTATTTATACCATATTGAAGGGAGAAGTGACCATTCAATAATACAAGTCGGCCAACCACAAAGGATGCGTCACTTCTAAAGAATAACATGTCGGCCTTTATCATCAAGTATATCTTTTCATAAACAAGAAGTTGGTCTCTTAAAAAATCACGCCTCCTCATTTTTAAATTTGCATCTCTTTATTAAATGCATCTTTTATCAAAGGGAATGACTCTTCATTAAGACGCATATAATAATTAAATAGACCATAGCAGCATAAATCGTTTGGGGAATAAATCGGCAAACCAAAAGTTCAGGATTTTTTGAAAAAATCGGGAAAAAATCGGGAAAAAATCGGATATACAAAAAACTGCAAAAAATTGAAGAAAAACAGTCAGAAAGTAATTTTTTTTTAAATTTAATGGCATTTCCATAGCATACAGACATTGAGAGCAAATAAAATATAGAGTTCAATCCATGAATTATAGAAAATAGATTTTCTTTGCTTATACTCATATCGCTGATCAGTGATTAGTCTGATTACATTGCACAAAACATACTACAACTGCATAAATATCAGATTGTGACAGTTGTCAAAATGTCTATTACAATATAGTTTGTGACTTTGTACAAAGTAAACCTATAAACTAAGTACAAAGTTCCAAAAAATTCAATCATGATTATTATAAAATAATAATTGCATTTTAAAATTATATTTTATACAATAATTTTAAAATAAAAATAAAGCAATATTATTTAAAATTTTAAAATTTAAATAGTAAATAATAATAAAAAATTAAAATAAATAAATAAACTTATTTAAAAATAGTACAGTATTTTTTAGTATTATACTATATAATATTATTAGTATTTTTTTTTAATTTTCAAATTCAATATTAAATATTATACTAAAAAAAATTAAATTGTATATAAAAAATTATAGTAAATTAAAAAAATACAGTTATTCAAAATCTAACTCAAAACCCTAAACAATACTAAATTAAATTATTTATAATTTTATTCAAAGTTCTAAAGATTTAGGGAAAAAATTCGTGAAAAATTCGTGAAAATGCATGAAAAATTCGTGAAAATGCATGAAAAATGCATAAAAATGCATAAAAATTCAGGCCTACCTCCCGTGCGTGTGAACTTTGAAGAAGAAATGTCGTGCAGGAAGAAAGGGCGTCGATTCTTGTCTGATCTCCGTCGCGTTTTTTGTTCCAGTCAGCCTCTGTCCGTCGCGTTTTCTGTTCCAGTCCGCGTTTTCCAGCAACATACAAATTTCGGGCAACTTTTAGGGCTTTTTATGTCCGCGTGAATCTAATGTTAGGTCGTCGGCAAGTTTAAAACGGGGGTTTCTCCAGATTAAAACGCGTTTTAAACGCGTTTAAAACCTGCAAAAAATCGTTGACTTAAGTCAACGTTTTTTTCAAAAAATCGGGGAAAAAATCGTCCAGCCTACAGATTTATTAAAAATCGCGATTAATCGGGTTTAATCGCAGATTTATGCTTCTTTGAAATAGACAATGGCTACATTTAATTATTATCTTCATGCGTACTGGGCTGGAAGGTATTCGCCTGAAGCTGCCACGATCTTCAACACTAACCCCTCTGCAACTGGGACTGACTAAGAAGAGGACATTACAAGATTCAAGGAGTCTCAATCATAAGAAGGATGGTTAAGGCAACATGGTTAGGGAAAGCAAGTACAAGTTTATCCACTATGTACGCCACTCCATATTGGATGGTTGTGTGTCTACCACTTGGGGACAAGAGGGATGGTATATCCGCTCTTGGGCTTAGCATGGATAGCTTCGGGCAGACTTATCATGTTTTTCATCCAAGTCCTATTATGATTGAACTCCCACTATGCATTATGGATATTGTGTAGATAGTTTTGAAATATTTATGTATTTTACATGGTTTAAATAGATAAGGCATTTATTATATGTTTTGAGCATATGAATTATATTTCCAATATTATCTAACATGATTGCAGGACCTAAACCAAGATTTATCTTGTTAAAGCATCTAATTGGTTAGTTATAACTCATAACCCTAACTACATTAAATTTTGATTCTAGGGCAAGATTTAGGGCAATCCCAAAAAGGGGACATTACAAAGAAGGCATAGCAAAGCAAGTGCAAGGATTTGAAGGATTTCTGGAGTGTTGTATGTGTAAGAGAAAGGAGAATTCAGTTCTAGGAGATTGTGTATGCTTGATAGTAAACAATTGGTTGTACCCTTCTTTGTACTTGTATTGTTGATAATTATAATCAATAGGTAGTCGAGCGTTTTCCGTTGGCAATTGGTTTGTCCCTCTATGGGGAGTTTTCCCAGATAAATATTTTGAGTTGTGTCTTGTTTTGCAAGTTTTCTTGGGGTTATTTGTTTTCTAACACAGCATTCTTCCCTCATCAACTGCCATTTGTGATTAAACATTTATGACAGTAATTAATTCAATGTTTTAACAATTTCTACAACTCTTTTGATGAAATTACAAATCACTGATATTGGAAACATTGAAAGGTGGACCAGAGCATCATGTAATGTCCCCTTCTTGCTCTTGAGCAGTGTTGTGATTCAATTGGCCTATTCCAGAGTTCTCGCAGGCTAGTTGATGTGGTTAGGGGACTCAGTGACCAGCATTGGAGTTCAGTGTAGGGTTTCAAAGGGGTTTCTATTTATAGGAATGACCAGTTTATGATGTCTGCAATCTTCAATTGGTCACAGTACTCTTCAGTGGTCTTTAGTTTTGCTCAGTTTGGTGCTTGGTGTAAACTTACTATTTTTAGCATTGCTATTTATAGTAAGTCATTTTTTGGGGAGTTGGTCCCAGGCCAGTATGTACGTAGCAATATTATTTCTCAGTTGGTTTGGAGAGCCTAAAGTTGTAGTATTTAATAATTTTTTTATTCAATCACTTAAAGTAGTTTATAAAGTTATTTTATAAACTTAAGTTGAGGGGGTGAGTGGTTATTCAAAAAGTACCTTCGCCTAGGCGTGCAACTTAAAGTTGTTTTAAAAGGATTTATTAATATTTTATTCCTCCATGAAGTGGGACGCCTAGAGAAGGGAGAAAAGATAATTTTAAATGTTTAATTTTTCAAAGGCAAGAAGGGCGTGGGTTTTTAGGAGGAATTTGAGAGACTGTTTCAAGTCCATCACCCTAATTTCTTTATAACTCCATATTGGCTCTCATTTACATATCTCTATGTTGGCAACATAACGAAATGCTACTGGATTTCTTTCAGATTGCTTGGGCTGCAAACTGAGGACAAAAACCCTCTTCGTTTAGGCTGATTTCGGTGGTGAAATATCCACCTAGTCAGATTGTAAGTGATTCTACAGCAGGGATCATATAGAGCTTAACAGAGTTCGAGTTTGGTGATTGAAAATGAAGATTTATCAGTACTTTTGGGGATTTTCTGGTGTGGTTTGTTTACTTTTCAGTTTGGAGTGATTCTATGAAGATTTTGGTGTGTTTTATATCATTTTTTGGGCATTGCTTTTCTGGACCTGAAACTGGTTTTTGGCTCATAACTCTGAGTTGGATTGAGAAATCGAAATGGGTACTGATTCTTTGAAAGACCTATCTCATGGCAATTCCAAAGAGTATTAGCTTGCAATTTTGGGATGAGATTTGAATTTTCTAGAGTGGATTGTGTTGGGTGAAAATTATGTAATCAGCTTTTCGATAGATTACACAACTAGGACTTCAGCCATAGCTATGTGAGATGTGAATCTCTCCTCTCGGAAAGGGGAGGTGCCCTTCTTACTGCTGACAGAAGCGATAGTAAAACAAACAAAGTAATTACAAAATGTACACAATACTTACGAAGCAGGGGGAGGGGGCGAGGAGGGGGTTGTGTCACATTCATCCTCTCTCTTTTTTAAGAGAAGATGTTTACAATTCTTCACTGTTGGAAGTTCTTAATTCACAATAACTCTAAACTAACAACGAGCAGTAATGCCAATACCTCTATCTTGTCAAAGAAAAGCGTAGAGGTACCAGAAGTGATTAACAATAAACTAGTAAAATAAAAGGGAAAGCTCACTAAAGCATAAAGTCATTCCGTAGCTTTTTCAATGGTGGATCTGTGAAAAGTGTGTCGTTTGTCACGTTAAAAGCACAAAGTCTTCTTAGACGCAGCAATTCCTCGAACAGCATGAACAATTACAAGCGCAAAGTCTTGTAGATTATCCAACCAAAGTATCCAAAGAGCATGAACAATTACAAGCACAAAGTCTTGTAGATCATTCAACCAAAGATAAACAAAACACAAATGAAAATCTAAATAAAGGATGTAACACAAAGTTTACATGAATTACTTAGAGTCCTTCAGATTCCATAAGCTAATCACCACCAAATGAGATCAACTCACAAGATTATCGAATCCAACACAAAGTCTGGTTTGCAATCTTCTTCTTTATTGATCAAATTTCATTCACAAAGCATGAACACAAAGTTTCACAATTCTGCTTCAAAACGGGCAGCATTTCGTTGCAAAATACTAA